>QFDT01000820.1:0-25486 GCA_003315915.1 Macrolepiota dolichaula | reverse complement strand
CGACATCGCTCTCGTTCACATTCTCCCGCCTCACATTACCACTATCCGCCTCCCCAAACACACCATGTCGCTCCAAGCCAGTATTCGTCGCGTCACTCACCTCCCCTTGTTGTCGTCGATCCTAGAACCCCTTCTCATCCCTCATCCCAAGGGTATTCTTCACGACGACAGCGTTCACCCAGCTACCATTACTATCCATCGGACTACTCTCGAGGGCGCTCAAGAACTCCAGAAGATCGGCCACATTCTCCTTCGCGAAGGCGCCGTCATCATGAGAGGGAACGCAGACGCACACGATCCCCTTCAGGGTACTCGGACTCTCCTTCCCGCCCTCCTCGCTCGCATTACGGTGATCGTGATCGCCCGCGGTCGCGTACTCCTCCGCGAAGACACCACCCTCGTTCGCGTACTCCTCCACGAAGACGCCACCCTCACTCGCGTTCGAGGACCCCAGAGTACGAGCCCCCACGGTCACCCTCGCGGTACTCGGAATCTCATCGTCGACCCCGATCGCGTTCTCGCTCTCGTTATGATGATCATGATCGTCCACATATCCATAGACTCTCACGCTCCCGCACTCCATCACCTAGACGTGGCTCTCCATCCTACTCGCGTCAGCCATCAACACATGGACGTTCAGTTCGTTCGGAATCACCGATTCGTCATGTACTGCCACCCGAGACGCATCCCATTCCTCATCACGACTCTCGCGGGCATGTTGTTGTAGTCCCCCCCTCCCGAACAGGTTCACGTGTTTCACGGCCCCCCACGGTCATGTCACTTGAACATCCTGAAGACATTCACCCTCACGATCCTCACCGGTTGCCCCTTAGTCGTACATCTACAACTCGTCGCCCTTCAGAGCCTGGTAAGTTCGATGGAATCTTGATTTACACCTTGCTAACGATTACCAGGACATTACACTCCTGCCCATTCTGTCTATGATCCAGATGACGGTCAACCTCCACTTACACCGATTTATCGCACACCCTCTGATCGCCCTGTCATACCGGTTTCACCTAGTCAACCTTCAACTGTCCGTGCCCACTCTCCGGAAGGGGGTAGGGTAACTCCTGTGCCCCTAACACGCCAACCCTCCCAAGCTCGATCAACTCTCGAGCGGCGGCCATCTGAGCGTACCGTGCATGAGGAACCACATGAACCGCATTATGTTCCTGAGAGTGATGCCAGTTCCTACGAGACTCCCATACCAGTTCCTCCTCCCCATGGAGCCGCGTCTCGGCGGTCACCAAGTATCATCTCTGTAGTTCATCCTCCGCGACACGACAACGCAACACCGATTGATCTCCAAGCAGCGGAAGAAGAACGGGAACGGAACGAGAGATTAGGTGCGATTGAAAGACATCTTCATGATGTTGCATTAGCTGCGGCTCAAGCCGAGGACGAACGAGAGGCGGAGTTCCGGCGTAATGAAGAACATCGGGAGAGAATTTTCTTGGACAGCCAAGAACGACGCGAGCAGGAGAACCATGAACGCGCAGATCACCTTTGGGACACGATTCAAAGTCGTTTACAGGCTCTCCCTCCGCCACGGGAACCATCGGTACGGCCTCCATCCACGAGACCACAGACGCCCGGGACCCCAGGAACGGTTATTCCGGAAGTCCACCCAGACATCCATTCAGAAACCTCGCGTCCTCCCACAGAGACCGAGAGTTTGTCGGGAGATCGGGCCTCTATAGCTTCTATGAAAAGTATGGTGGAGCGAGTCGCGTCGCAGCATGCGGAAGACATTTTAGAGACGGTGCGGTTAGAAAGAGAGGAATTTGCTCGGGAACGTGAGGCAGCACTAGCAGAACGCGAGAGATTGGTAGCTGAGGCTGAAGAAACTCGGAGACAACTTCAAGAACAACAAGAATCCCGCATGCGGGCTTTGGAGGATGAATTGGCTGAAGTGAAAGCAGAACTCCAAAATGAGCGCCAGGCGAAGATGACCGAGGAAGCGGATATACGGGAGCGCGAGAGAGCAGAATTCACAGAAAGGGACGAGCTCCTAAGGGGTCAGCTCCTTGACATCACGAACCTTCTGCAAGATAATCGAGATATCACCCACCAAAAGAAATTGGATTCAGACAACCGGTATGCAGAGAAAGGGGGACGAAGACGGGACAAGGATGCTTCAATGTTCGAGTTGCACGAAATGGTAAAGAAAATCCATGATGATTTGGAAAATGAGATACAGCGAGGAGCCGAGGAGAGAGCTCAAGCTCAATTGAAACCGAGTATGTGACCTTTCAAATTTCCGTGGAAATCATGGCTGAGTTTGGTCTAGGTATGGATAGCATTGTGGAGGAACTACAGCGCCAGAACGCAGAACAACGGGAGCTATTGCGTCAGTTGTCTGAAGAGTGGCGAAACGACTGCGAGAAACATCACCAGGAGACACTCGAAGCTGTTAGGTCAACGGCACATGAACAAGTACCTTTCAACGTACAAGGCGTAGGTCACCTGGAACCCTAGTCAAGACATTTGATACTGATCTAATGGTTGCACCAGTACCTTGATGAGTTCAGCAAAGCACTGGCGGCCGAAGTTAGAATGTTGCTGGGAGAAGTTGGGAAACTACGCGAAGAACGAAGAAACCTTCAACAGTAAGCTGGTGCCAAATCTTCTTGTTTGAGCCTATTTAACAATATTCATAGCGAAATGGGATTCCTACTCTGCATGAAATCTAAATATGGACCTGGTGGTGAATTCCAGCCTGACTGGCACCCAACAGCTGCAGCACCTCCCCAAGAGCCAGCGCCACCACCCGAGGCTGCTATGGCACCTGACCTTCCTCCGCCAACTGCCAAACCAGGCTGGCGTCCGGTTCAAAAACGCAAGGGCAAGAAAAAGGATAGGGATAGCGTAGCCCGCGGGCCCCCACCCCAACCTCCGATCCCACGTGCCCCTGTGCACCACATGGACCCTCGACGTCAAGTAACACAGTCATGGGCCACTTGGCTCCGTAAGTTTCTCCATGTTATGCTGAGGATACATTAACTAATTGGGTTGTGACAACTTAAGCTGATCCCAACCAAGCGCCAACCCCGCCTTCTATTGAACCGAGTCTCACGATACCACGTCCCTCAAGTCCAGGTCTCTTTGGCCCACGTACTCCTTCGAATAAATCATGGAACGAGTAATTTTTCTCGCCCTTTTGTAGTTTAATTATCTATCCCTACTTGATGAACCTTCCTTTGTAACGATCTAGAACGGCATTATTTTATGAGCATCATGAATCTTGTTATGTTTACTTGGACACGTTGAATATAGTGTATAGCATTCCTTTGCCTGCTTTTCACCCCATCATAAATGGACCATATTGTGCCGACAAAACCAATTCTTGATGAATTGAGAGTCGCGGGTAATGTCGTCCTTTATCGTCCTGATTTTTGAGTGGACCCAAATTTAGAATGATGGACTTGTCAAAAGGTGGACTTGGTAGCCACGGTGTGACATCTTCTCCCATCACTTCATGGGCGAATACCGCCCGGGGCGATCTCTCTGGTCTCGGCCGCTCAACCGCCCGACAATCTGCAAAGTTCTATTGTTTTCCTCGACTTCACTTGCATCGGGGCTTCAACGATTAGCATGGACGCCCATGAGCAAGTAATAACCGAACCACTCCCGGCTCCTCTCTGGCAACATGTTTTATCTTTCCTTGCGCTTGAAACGATTCAGGATTCGAAACTATACACCGTTAACCGCGCCTTCCTACTTTACTACCTTGAGCAGAAGTATAAGACTTCACAAATGCTATTTGCTAGCGATCAACGCGGTTTCATTTTCCCCCGTGAAGCCCAGCCATTGAGGTGAGTTTGCTTTCCCTTTTGGACCGTCGCCCTTATTGAAGAAATTTGTCTTAGCCTTCCCATTATCGCGCGAGTAGTGAGGACGTTGAAGCTCAGAGTCACTGAGAACCTGATGATAGCCAACATGTTTACGGGCGTGATTAGGACCGTGTATCGGCGCCTTCCACACAGCTCAAAACGACGTCCAGCGGCCATCTTTGACCAATTGCCCGAGTGCTTGAAGATGATGGCAAACCTGGACGCTATTGAATATACGATTGCGAGCCGTAACACTCCCACTATACTCCAATTCAACAAGCTCTTTCCCCTTGCGCTAGCTAGTGCTTGGAAAGCTTCAAGAACGTCCCTGACACGTCTGTCCCTTACCTTCAACACCAGTTCTATCCCCAACCTCGACCTATCCGAAATAACATTTCCTAATCTTCGGGAATTCGCCTTTTGCTTTGACCCGAATAGGTACATGGGCGTTCCACGATGGGAAAGGCTCAAAGCATCAGTCCATGCTGACTTGATCCCCTTTGCTCAGCGGCACAAAGAAACGATCACAACACTCTCTATGGTCTTTGGGTTGGGCGCGATGCAGCTAGGTTGTGCCCTTCTAGCGGATATGCCTGTGTTTCCTTCCCTTTGTAATCTTTCGATTAGGATGTGGGTCCAGCGCTCAAAGTCAACGTCCGGCCTATACAGCATACTGCACTCGCACTCGAATCAGATCGAGCGGCTCGATTTGCGGCTGACGACGTTGCATAGGACGTGCGCGTACTCGACCGGTCGTAATCGTTTGAAATGTGAATGCACCGCTTGGTGGCAGTCCCAACCGTTTTTGAATATAACCTTTCCGCGACTTGAATACTTGAAGTGTAGCATCGAAAGAGTTGGAACTGATTTGCTTTTGTGGTACCTCGCTCGAGTTGCCAAGCCGGTGAGTCCTCCTTCCACAGGGCTTTAAAAAGGTTCACTTCTGACCCCCCTCTGTTGTCGTAAAGGTAAAGGTTCTGGACTTGCGATTTTGGATGACGTACCATTTCATGGAGGTTTTCGGCTTCGAAGAGGTAGACGCTTTGACGCATATATTCAACAAATGTGGGAGTTCAAATCGTCTGGAGAAGTTGTATATTGAATGTGCAATTCTCGCTCCCGAGACGCTACGGCTTTTCGCAAGTCACCTACGTCAGCTCAAGTTTCTCCACCTGGCTTTCGACACGGTCGCACCCCTGGAGGTAGAGCCTGAACCGCGTCATTGGGAGATGCGTCGCCGTGATCGTTGCTTGCAGGTGTGTGTCCTGTTTTCCAACCAGAGACCTCGCTCATTTCAAATTACTAGGCTTACAGGTCACTTGCAGCGGAACCATGCTCAGAATGGGCATTAGAAGAGGTAGTGCTAGAAGACCGGGTCTACTCCTACTCCTCCCACGATCCAGCTTTATGCGAAGTGGCGATGACTATGGCACTCCCAAATGTCAGATCCTTGAAGTATCTCAGGGAATGATTCCCCTACGACTCTGTCAAAAAAAAAACAGCCTACAAGATACAAAAGCGAATGATGGATATCGCACACCCTATACCCCAATACTCATCCCCCGTGGACTCGGCGCGCTGGTGTCTCTTGGTATCACACTCCCACCTCGACTGAACATATCTTCTGACTCCTTGACGAGTGCCTCTCTTTCTCTCTCTTGCTTTTCTTGCATTGCCTGTGCTTCTCGATCTTCTTGGGGAAGTTGCATGACGGTGTCGACCCATGCAAGGCTCCAAGCACCATTTCCAGCCCTTGTACCTCCAAGGACGCGCCGTTTGGAGTCGGGTACTTGCTGCCATGTTGCTCGTGTCGGTTGTGTATCTGTGCGGTCTGAAGATTGTTTGTCTAAAAACGCGGACGTTGCGATGAACAGAAGAGGGCACACTTACAAAGTACCATATTTGTATGTGGCTCATATACGCCCACAGGACCCTCATCTCTGTTCTTCCTCTTCGTGCGCACCGTATTTTCCTCGGTGTCCATCCCATCGCCACCTTCGACTTGCACTTTTTTCTCCAGTTTTACTTTTTCAACGAGAGGATCAGGTCTCTCCCAAGCACTCCCCTTTCCTCCCATAACTACACCGCCAACCGTCAATCCAGCCCGTCCTTTTCTCTCCTTCCGCAACCTCGCCCACTCTTCGTCAGCCTCTCCTACGCGGCTCGCCATCATCCACATCCAATTCTCCTCGGTTACACCATCCCTGCTCAACAAACTTTTTCGGACAGCATTTAATGGACCGTCGCTAAAAGGACCCCAGCCGCTCCCACCGAATATTGTTGTTGGGCCACCTGCGCGGTATATCCCACCGCCGCCAGCGACGTTCATGTTGGAAGAGGACGCGAAGGCGGAGTTGGCGAGAGAGTTGGCATCGGGTTGTGGGTGTGCGGGAGCGTTTGGGTCGGGGAGTTCGCCAACGGGGTCACCGGGTTGTAGACCTTTTGGTGTTATTTCGGCAATGACTTTTTCTTCGTAATAGTCGTCTGTTACCCATCTACCATCTGGAATATCAAACAAACGGATAACGGGTATTTGTCAGTAAAGCATAATGAAGATTGAGAGTCTAGTGGCGCACCGATGACCATTTTGCTGCCATGGAGTTTAAATGCACTTCGGGCGGTGATGAGGGTGACGCTTCGCGTGCGGAGGTGAGAGCCCAGTTTGCCTTCTGAGATAAGATAGTCCTTTTCGGGTTGGGTAGCATTGAGTTTGAATGCGAGGGGGTTGCGGCGGAAGTAGTAGAGAGAATCACGGAAGCCGGATGTACGGGCTGCGTCGATGGCAAGCATGTATTGTCGTTGGGGGTGGCGGTTGGGTAGAGCAAATGTAGATGCTTTAAATTTCCGACCTAGAAAATAAGATAGCATTGAGCAAATACCCACGGAGGTATGTAAAGAGATGTACCACCAAGAAGGTTGCCCCACTTGTCGATCTTCTCGTCGCCTTTGGGATCGTCTTCTGTCACGAATGCATCACCGTCGATTACATGAACTTTGTCTCCAATCTTTCTGAAGGGTTTGCCTCCACCCATTGGCGCTTCTTTGCTTGGGCCTGCATCATCTTCGGGTTCGGCGACAGCAGGTGTAGGTGCTGCTTCAGCTTCAGGGGTATACTCATCATCACTTGCATCCTCTCCGTCTGCCTTGGGTGCCTTTAGTCGTATTGTAAGGGCTGCACCCGTAGTACGCGGTCTGCCTCTCGGCCGTCCGCGTCCTCTTGGTCGTCCCCGGGGCGTTGAAGTTCCCGAAGCCTTCGTACCAGAACCCTTTGGTCTTCCACGCCCGCGTTTGACTGGGGCAGGCACAACCTCTTCTTCCTCTACACCTTCGGGCTCAACTTCGTCATCATTATCGTCTCCTCCCGGTTGGTTTTGCACGTCGTTGTCGTTGTCGTTGTCGGATTCTTCGTCGGCGTCCATTTGGTCATTTTCTGTTTCGTTTTCTTCTTTGATGGAGTCTTGCTGAGGGTCTGGAGAGGAGTCTGATGGTGGGCGTCGTGCTGGTGCGGTTGAGCGGGCTGGGGCTCTGGGTTTGATGATGATTTTACCGGAGGACTTCATGGTGGTTAATTGAGGCGCGTCTGTGTCGCGGACAGGTGCTTACAAAGCACTGATATATTCTACTTGACTGGGGTTAATTTCTAGATCTTGCTCTCAGTTTCTCTCGCGAGCAAAACAATGAAACATACACTTACTCTTGGAGATATCGTATTCATCTATCAACGTCTACGGTATAAAAATTCTATACAACGACTTCACCGACGGCGCTACTGTTGATATGGGACATACCTTGTAATACGACTGGCCTGAAAAAGCGCTTCTCCGCTGGAGACCAGCATTACTAAACCACACGAGGATGGGCGTCTGTATACTTTGTCCTCATACCAATGCCATCTCTCGAACCGCTCAAATCTCCTTTCTCTCCTAAACGCAACAGGGGTGATGATAGGCAATCTTCGACCAGAAATCCCGGTCGGTCAGAATTTACCACTGATCCTGTCCCGCGCCCGTCTTCTCCAAGACCATTAATTCAGGCTGAGGCTGAAAGTGCTGCAGATGGCGATCAGCCCGACAGCCCCAGAAATCCCGCATGCAAGTGTCGTATACCAGTATTGTAATACCTTTCTAACCAAACGTCAACAGCAGCACTCCCACTACAGCCTACCAGTAATAACAGGACCATGAACGGCAACGACCAGATTGTTGATAACGAAAATACGGTTCAACCTCTAGGTCTGCTATACTGCCAAATATATACATTATCCGGATTTAACATGTACTCAGCAATCCCAATGGCCTCAAGCGTCTTGACAGGCGCTCACCATTTCACAATAGGCACGCTGACCGCAATCACCCAAAATATCAACTCTAGCACAACCGTGCTCCAGCAGCTCAGAGAGAAGGCGAAGCCTGCCGCCATACATGATTCCTCTGCTCGCGCTTACCCGCCGAGATGTCATCCCACTACACGGAAAACGTTGAGGGGCCATGTCAGCCGGTGGGGGATAGGCGACGGAAGCGACAGAAGGATGCTTTGGATATTGGGGCCCGCCGCAGTGGGAAAATCTGCTGTTGCACAAGCCACTGCCGAGGAATTTGACGAGATAGAAAGACTCGGAGCCAGTTTCTTCTTCTCTCGGCCGAATCACATCGACGATCCTGACTGGGTAATCCCAACTCTTGTCTACCAAATCGCGACAAAAAACCAGCAATACAAACACATTATCACTCAGCGTATTGTAGATGATCCGTTGATCCTCGAAAAAACTCGACAAATCCAATTCAGAAAACTCATCGTTGAACCGTTCCGCATCCTAATGACTGAGCATCCGGACACCGTCCGAGAACCGCTGTTGATTGTTCTTGATGGGCTAGATGAATGCAAGGACAAAGAGGCACAGGTTGAGCTCATCCGTCTCATCAGCACTCATGTTCGGCAGGTGGACAGGTTCCCCCTCCGGTGGATGATTTGCAGTCGTCCTGAATGGCACCTCCAGGCTGCACTTTCGAATGCAGATTTCGAGGTTGTATGCGAGCGCCATGAGCTCGAAATTCATGACGCAGAAGCCCAGAAAGACGTCAAGCGTCTCCTTGAGGCTGGGTTTGACGAAATTCGGGAGAAGTACAAGGATCGCCTTCCGACTGGTTGGCCAGACGAACATCACCTCCACCAGATCGCCGTTGCAGCATCCGGTCACCTCGGCTTTTCGTCTTTCATCCTCCGATTCATTGGTGACGATCAGTACAGTGATCCACATAATCAACTCAAAGTTTGCATCAAATTTCTTGGTGGTGGCGGTACCGTCGGCGCAATGAATCCGTTGCATGCCCTTGACCTTCTGTATCACCAAATCCTCTCCAACGTGCCTGCTCATATATACCCTACAACTATGCGCATCCTTGGAATTTTTCTCTTTGATCATGGCCATCGATTCACCGCTGATAGTGGCACAAAGTTTCTCATGATTGACCAAACTACATTTCACCGATCACTTCAGAATCTGCACTCCGTTATTTACGTACCCCCTATAGAAGAATCCAGCTGGGCTCGAGTTCGCGTTTACCACACATCGTTCTCTGATTTCCTCAAGGACCCCAATCGTTCTGGAAGATTCTGTCTGGCTAAGCAAGCTGTAGGCCACGACTTTACTATTCAGTGTCTTCGCTGGATAGAGAAAACTGGTTTGTAGATATCCTAGGCCATCCCAGTCTATGTAACTAATCCAGGTGTACCCATAGGTCGGCAGTCGATTACTTCTGGTTTGGCTAAATTGTCTGCGGATTTTGCATGGCGTCGCAATTTATCCGACGACATTATAAGGCACCTTGAGGGCTTTGACTTTAGTTGCATGACGCTTAGACACTCTGGAGCCGACAAAGGCAAAGGCCATACTGACTTTGCCGATTTCCTCAATCGATTGTACTCCCTCGTGAGCCCAATATTCAGCTACTGTATGACTCTACTGATTCGATTTTATGCATGGATGGAAAACAGGGAAGCATCCGCAACAAATCTCTGATTACGATTGTTTCAGAAAGTTTACAAGAATATGGTTCCATATCTAAACGGATGAAAGTTTTAGAGTATGAGCATCGGGACGACTCTCGCGAGCCCTTCACTTGGATGAGGCTGGAGTATGACACACCCACCCCTTATGACTATATTACCACATTCATCCCAGACATCAACATTCTTGCCATTGATTTTCCGTTTACTCTGAGACTTCGGCTTGGAAAGGCTTCTCATCTATACGTCTCACTACAGGTTTACTCTGATTTTCGTAACGAACCTGGTACGTCAAGTCTCCTTTTGATATGCCCTACCTCTCTTGACATAGGTACACGTAGAATGGAGGGATTTTTTCCAACGGTACATCATGCTGGAACCAACAACCGTTGACCCTTGGACAATTCATGGTCCCGCATGTGCGAGAGAATATCGTCGCCAAAAGGCCATTAAGGCCCGAAGAGGTGACCCCAAGTTTGATATAGATTATTCATCAGACACATCACCCTCCGATGATTTTTCCCTTTATTGAAGTAGATTGAAGTAGATGGATCTCCCCCTCCTCTATTCCCGGGCCGCTAGATTGAAACAGTGCCAACGACTATTCTCTCCTATTCTTCTTATTTTTCACAAGGTTTATTTTGTACGTTTTCCTGTTTCGAATGCTTCTTCCAGCTGCTCAATGACAGTTTGCCACACCGCGGAAACCACTGAGGCTTGCGCTCGGTATGCTAGACTGCGGTTGACATGTGAAGTTACATGAAAATTCGCCCTTACTGGACCCTCCACCGTCAATGTTGTTTACACACAGGGTTGCCCCAAACCCTCTTGCTACTACCGCGATTCTGTCGGCCACAGGCCGGACTCTGCCTCTTGGAAAACTCTTTCCCTTCCACCGTCAGATCCTTCGTTGGCGTTCATTTGGTCATTTTCTGTTTCGTTTTCTTCTTTGATAGAGTCTGATGGTGGGCGTCGTGCTGGTCACCGGAAGACTTCATGGTGGTTAATTAGGGCATGTCTGTGTCGCAGACAGGTGCTTACGATGAAATATATTTCCGGACTCCTGCTATTAGAGTTTCTTGCGCGAGCATTCGCGAACATGGGACATTGAACGATGAAACACACTCGAATTTCTTAGAAAACTTGACCTTCTTCCTCAACCACACTCATAATATCTCTGTCTCGAACGCTTTCACTGACTCGCTCCCCGAAGATTGGGGGTAGAATATAACTGGCTTGAAAGTGCCTTTCCGTGGCGAAGCACGTATCATGGGCAACTTCCACGAGGATGGGTGCCCGCCCACCCTGTCTCCGTACCAGTGCTATTTCTTGAATCACTCTACGCTTTTTTCTTTCGGGATGGTGAAGGGCAACCTCCGACCATAGGTCCTGGCCGATCAGATGTTGCAGCCAATCCCCGTCCAACAACCACCAAGGCCACTAACCCCAATTGAAAGCGCCACCAACGACTAACATACTGACCTCATATATTATGCCCTAAACACATGCAAGTACTATTTACGGGAAAATAGGCAAATAGTCTTCTAAGCAAATATCAGCAGCAGCATTCCCACTACAGCAGTTGGCCGTCAGTAACGATAGCGCCATAGACGACACCGACCAGACTTCCAACCACGACCACAACAATGTGGTCCCACCTCTAGGTCTGCCATATTGTCACCAATATTTGTTCTCCAGCCTAATAGGTGCTCAGTTGTCCCAATAACTTCAGGTGTCTTGACGGGTGCTCATCATTTTACAATAGGCGCATTCACTGCATTTCACCCAACATGTCAATCCCGGAGAAGCTGAGTAGCTCAGGGAAAAGACAAAGCCTACTACCATGCATGATTCCTCTGCTCGTGCTTACCCACTAAGATGTCATCCCGCTATACGGAAAACATTGAGGAGTTAGATCAGCCAGTGGGGGACAGGTGGTGGAAGTGGTAGAATGATGCTTTGGATATTGGAGCCCAGTAGACAACACATCCTCGATGTATTGTTCGCATGTTCCAGGATGACACTGGGGCTTGCAGTCGCGGGCAGAGCCATATGCAACATCGCGGTTAGTTAGATGCTTCGAGAGGGTATCAATGCCTGTATAACCATCCACTCAGACATTAGCTTTATCCCGGTGACTCTGTTTTGTGTCATCCCACCTGTAATTGTTCGTTACCAAGATGTTATGATTTGTCTGGTCTATGAAATTTCCACCTGTAATAATGATGTTCCTTGAGCCCACAAAAAGAGGCATAGTGGTTAGATTGACCCGTTCAGGTCAACCTCCTGGAAGAAGGTGGAGGTGAGGGTGGAAGTCAAGGTTTTATTCGCAGCTTTCGCTCACAGGTAGTCTCGGTCTCGGCTTATATACTTATGTTCAGGCCAACAAATTAGAGCACCGTTGTATGCGTGATGAATTATTTTGAGCAAGGCAGCAAGGGTTCTTTTAAGACGATGACTCGGTTCCGTGACCGCGACCATCCTTTGAGGCGGCCACTGCCATACTTCTCGATAATCTCTTCAGGCAAGGCTGCAATGTATCACATGACATATAATTGTTAAGACGCGGCAAGTTTTTTTACATGGTCCTTGTAGAGAGCAGTAATAGTACATTCCGACACTAGAAATCTACAGTTTACCTCGTGATTGTCACTATCCCAACTTTGGCATCGATCTGGTATTCACGATAATTCTCATAATAGCACCTCAAATACGGTTCAACATAGCAAAGACAAATGTAAAATGAAACAGAGTGGCGAGAAGCGTCATCAGCATAACACACTGAAAGACAAGATGTCTTCCAGCCTGACAGAATTTCGCATCATTGTCAATGGCACGCTCCCACGCCGAGAGCACAACAGATGTAGAGAGCAAAATGAGCCAATAGGTGAACCATACGTATGGAAGGGAGATGAGGCACCAAAATTTGCGGTGCTCCAATTTGAACCAAGGTTTACGTTCTTGTCCACCTGCGTCCATCTTCGAAGATATCAGAGTCATCTAGGAATGCAGTAAAAACAAGACGACATACCTCCCAATACTTTGCTAAGTGCACTTCCCGCACAACCTTGAGGTGCGCTCCAAAAATCTCAAAAGTGGCAAGACTAACAATCCCACAAAGAAGAGCCACCGTGGCAATAAAACCAACAACAGAGCAGGCAGGAAGACTGGTCATCATGAGCATAGGGGACGCAACGCTATAGTTAACTAAATTAGCGGTGTCTACATTGCAATCACGTTGCGATGTTATATGGCTCACGGCAATGTTCCGGCTGTAATGAGACTGTATGTCTTCCAGTTTGACTTAGTGACCTCGAGCCCAATGTTCCCAGTGTCTCTGTATTGTCGGTAATAAGTCCTATACTCCCAGTATGGCAACCCCAACATGAAGCCCAGTAAAACACCTCCAAAAGCTGGAGGATTGAGACGGACAGGCGTCTTGAGATGGCGTAGACTCAGAGTCAGCACACAGGGATGGTACCAACTAGGTGCTGTTGTACGAACTTTGACATATGGGACAGAGTGTCCATGTATTTGTTGACCCAGGCTGGGGACATTGTCAAAAAGCGCAGCTGCCAGATGTGGGTTAGGGGTGGTTGGTCAAGTTTAGAGCACTATCATGGGTAGTTGCTCAATTTATATGACGAGTCGAATTTGGCACTCTCGAATTGGACCGAAAATTTTTGGACCCATCATCCACGTCGTCCACTTTCCGGGTCTTGACATACGTGACTGGTCTCCGTGATCGACGAAGTGGCCCCCTCCCTTTCCCACTTCCCGTCTTGGCCGCATGGTTATCTCCTGACAGACGACCCCATGCGTTCGTTCCAAGGTCTCTGACTGGTGGGAACATGCGCCAAAGAGAGACGTCCACTAGCATTGCCCCGTGGACCGTTATTTTAGTGCTGGGGATGGAAATCTCCTCATGATCTGGGGCCCTAGTAGAAGGGTTTGCCGTGACCGTCTCAGAATGCCGAGAGAAATTAAAACATACCAACTATCCAATTCATATATCAGCACCCCGTCGTCATATTAATAGGAAAAAAAAAATCTAACTCAAGAGTGCACCCCATTGTATCAGTCTCCTACCCCTCACACACGGCCCAAACATCCTCTCCAACACCGCCGACTAACCCATATCGCGTTCATCTCTCAACACATCTGACTTCCCGCCTCGCGTCCGCAGGTGTTCATTTACCTTCTTCACCAATGCTTCACTGGGTATGAACCGAAATCCAAGGTCTAGCACTGAGTCAAAAGGCTCCCACCTATTGATTTTCACACAAATAAGTATGTTTCGTGATATGGAGAGGGATGAGTGGGCATGTACCAGGAGCTGTGGAAGTAGTGTTACAACGCGCCGTAGAAGACTTCGTGGTGCCCGGACTTGGGTGTGGCGTTGTTCTGGACGGGAGTATCGAAGAAATTACCAGACCCTAAACAAGTATCACCATCGGCAACTGCAGAACCCAAAAATAAAGGAGATTCGAGAAGGAAAGGCTGTGGCGGTCTACCCCCCTGAGGATCAACCATATTCAACCGCGCCGAATCAAACGATGCATCCAGTAGGTGCAACAACAGGCCTTTCAAATGCGCATTGGCCGCGTCGCCGATACAGTCATTGTGTAAAGCTGGCCCATTTCTCATCGCCGTTCAGAATCGGAACACGTCTATTCTCTTGAGGTAAACTCCACAGAACCTGTGGCAGAGTACGAAACGCGCCATGTTGGAAAGGATAACCCATAGTCTGAAGACAAGCTAGACTTTAAGCCCCAGTACGGTTCAACAAATCATCGTTATCGTAATCTGAGCCGGTAAAACCATGGGTCACAGCAGTGGTCGCACTGTTTTTAAGACGATGCCAAAGGCTGTTCGCCGTCGTTTGAGGAGCCTTCTTTTTTTCCGGGGTACACTGATGAAGTGCCCACTCCATCCATCTGATCGATTTGCTAGAACGCAATTAAAGGAACGGTAATTCCCAGGGGCCAGACTATAGTTGCACAAACATATCGTACGCGGTGTTCAGGTTGATAATACATGCGGCGAGTCGTAACCAGAATTGCAACAGGCCGTTATAAACCAACTGATTCTGTCCCGTGTCATTTTCTTTTCTTGGCCGCCGATCTGGCTGTCACAATGTGACAAGTGTGCACCACCCGATTGACTCTCACATGGCAAACTCACCCAGGGGCCTGTTAGTTCTCCTGCACAAGCTTGCACATCGATAACCCACCGGGAATTTATGACCTCCCACCCGAACTACTCTCAGAGATCGCATCACACTTGGATTTTGTTGATGTAGTATTTCTTGGTCAGGTATACTGTTGTATTTTGTACGCAGAGTCTCCCCCATATATTCATACATTCATAGGCGACCAAACGCTTCCAGGAAGCGACCCAGGCCCGACTTGTGCGGTATGCCCTAGTAAGCAAGTACTCGGCTCGACACTTCTACAACGTTCGTCTAGAGAGCGGGACCATCGACACTCTGACGACCGACGATCTTCGTAGTTGGATTTCCCGTCGCCTTATTCTAGACGAGATGTGGAAAAAGGACATAATTCCCCTTCCGCGTGCTCGCAAGCTTGATGTACCCAAAAATACCCTATGAAGTCACGCTGGCTCATCACAGGTCTCGTGAATGGGACCGTGGACTTCCAGTTCCTCGGACCCTTCTACTGTGAAAGCGATCCGGTTCATCAATGAATCACAAAGCTCCCGTTCTCGAATTTACGCTTACAACTATTGATTCCGGGACATCAACCGCGCTTCAGATATACAACGAGAACCCACTTGGTCTTGGAGGCATACGGATCAGCAAGGCAAGGCTCGTTGGTACAGGTGCTGCAAGTACCCTTGCCGCCAGCAGTATCACCTCAAATTCCTGTCATCAAACCAGATGCCTTCGTTCGTGCAATTGTCATTGACGGCGAGCTGGTCGCTCGCGGTACCAGGACGCCATGGAACAGCTGCATTGAAGTGTTTCAATGGACGAACTGTTCGTCGAAGGAACTCTTCTTTGCGTCCGTGCACATAAAACGGAATATACAACTTGTGCGTGACATCATGAATTCATATTCCTACTTTTTGAGCTGACATGGACCATAGGGCTATATTTACCAAGGATCGCGCTCTTCATGCGGCTTCAATTGTTGAGACGTACCGTATGCCTCCTTTAACCCGCCTTAAGATTAATCGGGATCCCGCAGTTGGACGTGATAGTAATGATACTATTACCCAACCTGCATGGGGTAAATCGTGGCAGCAATGGTGCTATTCCTTTCTTCTGTTTTGATGGCACTGCACACCGTTCGGCGGTGCAAGATGGTGGGATACTGATCCCCTCTGCTTTCGAGGAAAAATTTTGCACCATGTTTCGAATGCGTATCGGCGGCTCTATGATCCCCAGAATGATCGGTTTATACAAAGGGTACACCTTGTCTGATGACATGAACATGATTCGATTTAGCTACGAGTGGAACGATGATGATGTCGCCACTCAAGTCGTTCACGGTGAAGTGGACCCGCAAATAATAGGTTTCAGGAGGGAATTCGATGAAGAGACAGGCTGCTGTGTGAAAATGGAACAGGATGGTCGCATTCAAGTAGTTGATTTCCATTTCATTAAATGGCTATACAATAAAACCTGATTATCGACGATCGCGCTCAGAACTCGTACATCTTCCTTTGTCCAAAGACGTTCTACGTGCACTGGTGCCGCGTAGCAATATGGAAAATCAATACCTCAGTTTGGGTTGATTTAGCGACGTAGACAAGCAGGCTGTCGAGCGACAATAGGTTGATCGCGAATATTCCCTCTTGTTGCCGGAGACGCTGGGAAGTAGGATAGATGATTCCAACAAACCTGTTGCGGTCAAGTTGCAAAAATCATCGCGGTTCAACGGGTTCCCCCCCAGTTCGATTAGCGCTATTTAGGCTATGGGACCGTGAATTTAAGTTGAAGGAGTAAGACAGGGCTCATAAAATTGTAACTAGACTGATCATCGCAATCTCTTTTGTCAACGATACAGCCAGGTTCCTCATCGGATATAAATCTTGTCCCAAACGATGAGCCCGAGGGATGATCAGTGGTCACTTATCTTTAACGACTAGTCATTGTGAAGCTCCATTATATACATACCCAACTTCTTATGGACTTATAGTTCTACTCTTTTCGGCCACGTCAAACGCCTCTTCCCCGTGGATTCGTTCATCATACGTATGGGAAGTGTGATTGAGGGTAGGTGTAGCTTGAAAATATGCAAGGCGTATCCTGCCGAGCGCGGTGAACTTTTTTTGCTAATAGACTCGGCTTCGAGATGTCGTTGATATATCCCCATGTTAAGCCAGTTTTCTTTGCGATTTCCCTGTCTCGATGCATTGATATCTCGGCTCTCAGCAAGTATTCGGGCCACTGATATTTATTGCAGTTCAGTGTTGTACAACATTTAAACGACCCAATCGATTCCATCAAGGTCCAGCTGTCGTCTTGACCATCAACAGTCTGTAGCCTCGACAGAACCAATAGACAAGAGTGAGCCCCGATGTCCGAGCACACAATTGTGTTTTTATGTACACAGGCCAATGTAAGAAGCCGATGCAACGCCGCCCAAGGACGAGTACCAAATGAGAGATGAGCGTACGACCGCCGATTGGAATCATGATTGAGACGAAAACAAGAGCTTTCACATTGTCCAGAATACACTAGAATCGTTTATTCTACGGGACGCAAGTGAGCGATTGGTCGAATTGCCAGGATAAAATATACGTACTGGAACGGGCTCTCATCTTTCTGCGTTTGCGCCTGAGCCTGCGAGACCTTTTCTTTTTCCACTTCTCTCTCATTCTGAGATAGTCATCATTAGGAATTATTCAGGGCGGACAAAAAACAACAGCGACATACGCGATGATATGACAGGTGGGTTGAGGAGAGGAGACCTGACCACCTGTGAGGAATGTATGGCGGTCCTGTATAGTTTTTACTCAGTTCTTCTCACGCTCCTCGTGACGTCATGAGGATATTGCTTAATGATTTAATTTTATTTCTGCATGCAAAAATAACCAATTTCCATGGCTCAACGCCAACTTGTCCCGACCACCCTCCGCAATGAACTCACAGAGTACTCTAGCCTCCTTCGTGCACTAAGGACAACCCATACACTCGATGTTGGGGCCCATCTATTACAGTTCCAAGACACTAGTCACCCCGAATCTGATAGCTCAGGATCAGAAGCAACTCCGCCCACGAGTTCCGGCTCTGGTAGTAACAAACGAAAACGTCCGCCTGCTGAAACGGAGGCGCCACATTGGCGAAAACGTGACCAATGGACGAGATGGCCGATTCCCGCAAAAGACGTCCCTCTACCTGACTGGTCGCTACAAGACGAGGTTGAAACCATCGTGAAGCAAGCCCTCACTCCTGTCGAACCCAAATCTGCCTCCCATTCAGAGTCGCCGCCTTCCGCGAACCAAAGCGACGCCGATAATGCACACGACAGTGACAGCGACGATGAGGATGTATATATGCAGGATCTTGCGAAACTAATCACACCCGTCGTCGAGAACTATCTTGAATCCATTTTCGCTCTTATATGCGCGCATACAATCGCACGATCAGACAGCATGCAAAATCGAATCGAACCGTTTGACTGGCGTGATCTGGTCAACATCCTCGGGTCACCTACAGCAGCTCATCTCGTGGATGAAACGTACGTGGGTTTGCCGACATCCTTGCTTATCATTTTGAAGTAACCCCTTCAAAAAATCAGAATATTGCAAAATTTGAGTACAAGGATGCAGACATTGTTTGAAACGACGCCTGCTTCGGCCTCAACATCAATTCTAGCTCCTTCACCTGATACTAGTACGCCCCATTGTTATTCATTGTGTGTGATTACTAAATTCCACATGCCAGCCCTCCACCGTCGCCGCCTCGTGCAGACCAGTCGGTCGCGCCTCAATAACCTACTTTCCGGGCATACATCTTCACTCTTTGAACAACCTGTCCCTCCACCAAACCGAGATTATCTCACTGCGAGGCAAGCAGCCACGAAAATGAAGAAGCTACAGGGCAAAAGGAGGAAATCCCGTGCTCGTGGCGAGAGGACTACTGTCAGAACACGAAACACACCAATGATAGGAGGGGACGAATCTCCGGCAGATCAAGGCACAGATAGCAAAGGCTCAGAGTGGACGGCTTCTGATGATGAAAACGATGAATAGACCTAAAATTCGCTTTGCCACTGGATTCATTACGTTGGAATGACTATACACTCAATAACTCCTTGACTATTGTCCAGCGCCTACGACTGCTTGTTGGACTTTCTGTAACAGGCAAAAATTCATCGCCTTCATCGTCCCGGGAGCCATCCTCTTCCTCCTCCGGACTTCCATATTCAAGTCTCTTCAAACTGGGGAATGCCATCCGTAGAAGCGCAGCAATGACCCATGGCGAATCATCCTTCTTCCTCCCTTTACCTCTCCCGAAGCTCATCTCGGGACCAGGTCCCATAGGGGACGTGCATACATGGAGGTATTCAAGATATGGCGCGCTTGGCAAGGGATTCGGTGGACGTATCTTTTGTTTGGCGTTCACTCCTAGCTTGGAGATGAATATGGCGATGTCCTCGTGCTTGCCCCGCTCTTTGGGTAATGAGACAACTGCGGATGGCGGAGAAAACTCTCCACTAACTAGCGGGACGTGCACATCCCCCGGAAGGCTCACCATCAACGAATTCTTCCTTTCCTGATGCCTCTGCCTCAACTTCCTCAATTCATCTTCCCCGCCTGCAAAATTTCGGCTTAACTCAGGCGCTACCTTGTCGTCTGTCGGCAATGCCCCACACCTTGCGTCAAACCGTACCTCGAGACCCCGTAACTGTTTACATCGCGCTACGAAATCGACAAGCTCGCGCAAGGTGACAATACCACCTGGTGGGCTCTCATATACGCAGTCGTAGGACTTCCAGCCAAAGAATGTTAAGTTTGGCCATGCATGGGATATGCGCACTAAAATGGCAGGGGTGAGGGTCGGAATGAGGTTACGAGGATCATCCGGAATCCACTCCAGTTCTTGTATCCGTTTCTTCTCCTTTGGCGGGGGCCGCCAGAAGGAGCAGAATCTATGATCTGAGCGGAGACGCTTGCTCCGGAATGTAAAGCAGAGGGTATCGAATGTGTGTGTAGCTGGCGGTTGTGGTTGTACTTCATTGGTTTCTGGTCCAGTGGATTGCGGCACTGGAGGCGCAGGTAAAATGTTTGGTGCCAGCGTCGAGGAGGTCGCAGGAGTTGTGGAGAGGTACAGAGATAGAGAAGGCGAGCAGATTTCAAACGACGTTATTGCGCGGAATTGGAGGAGATAGTGCCACAGTGAAGGAGAGAATGTACTTCGTATACGAAGTGCTTTGGCTTTGATCGTCGTTTCATCGATGATGGACAAGTGGCAAAGTGTATCCCAGCTGAGGTGGCGATACAGCACAGTGATAAATGCTGTATAATCCCAATCCCTTCTTGCCATTTTACCATTGGGTTCGGCTTTACCCCATCGCCATATCTTGAGCGCCCGTAATGATACTCGTTTATTTTCACACCACTTCTCGATAAATTTCTGCGGTTCACTGAGAGTCGTCACGCCCAATCTTAACCATTCTAGTCCTTGGAACAAGTCCATGGTGTACCTTCTTCCTCCCTCTTCCCAGTATTTCATCCCTGAAAAGTCATTATGCCCAATCTCCCAGAGCTCGAGTACCTCGTCCAGTTGGCCTGGTCGGATGCGGACATCAAGGGACTTGATAACCGAAGCTGTTGGGGAAGTGGTCGTTGGTGTCGTAGCCAGGAGGAAGAGCGACTGTGTGGGGACCGTGATATTGGGGAAGGAAAGGCATGTCAGATGGGAGGTATACTTTATTGCTGGAGGAGCTACTGGTAGACGTCTGCCGTTGAGATACGGTGAAGGTGGACGTTCTGGTGGGGACGGAAAAAAATTGTGGATGAAGTTTGAAAGGCCCTCTTCGTTTGATGGTGTTTTTGCGAGATTTTCGTTTTCACTCATTGGTAAAATTGCTTTCTCTCCGGCAGTTATTTGAGGCGTTTGGGGTTTACTAGGGTGTAAAGGAGCGGTGCCGAAGTGTTTGAGGCGGTAGAGGGGAAGTCTTAGGGAGCTGAGGTACCATGATGGGGTCTCTTTTTGTGTGATTTCGAAATTTGAATCGGAGCTTTTGGAGTCGGTGTTGGTGATGAGGAACGTAACGCTGCGTAGGGCATCGACATGAAAGAGAAAGTGTGAGCGGAGTTGGATGAATACATGGTGGGGGATTACGAGGGTGTGGATGTTTGTGAGGATAACATCGGATCGGAAGGATCCCATGAGAGTGTATACGCTGTCGGTAGATAGCCATAATGCTCGTGTGTTTCCCCCGCGGTGGAACGTGAAGGAGAGAGGTTCGGATGAGATGAAATGTTTGATCCGGTGTGAGTAATATTTAACCCGAACCAGATCCCGGTGTTCAACTTGTCTTCTGATCCGCTATGCGTTTATGTTGTTGATGCTCTGCCAACCTCGCAAAAATGTCCAAATACTCACTATTTCGCCTCTATCGTTCACTTCATACGTGTCGTCTGATAGACACATAAATAACGGAACCAACGACGTCTGCGTTCTCCATAAAACATCCAACGACGGCTCGGAAAATGCCTTGTTCACGACTGCAAGTGTGCACAGCACTCGCCGGTCTACTGGCGTCAGCTCAAGACTCCGACCGGGATAGCACAGCCCCGGGCGCAAGCTGCTGGGATACCTTTCCTCGAGTGACTGGGTTCTGGGATTGAATATCACCGAGGCGGTGCATAAGGAGCACAGGGTTCCGGGACCACTGAGAGTACCAGAACATGGACAATTGATGTTGTATGTCCTGGACATAGGTTGCGCATCGGTTGTGGAGGTGATGTTCGAGATTATACTGTCAACGATTGAATGCGAGGCAAGTAGGGCCGCGCCTAGTCCTTGGCCCTTAACCGGTTCTCCAGGGACCGGTTTGGATGGGTCGTTGTATTGCGAAAAGGTGACATGTTTGTGCATTTTTGACTTTGAGTCGGGCGTTGGAGGTGGGGATGCGACATCGTGGTCCGTGGATCGCGTCGGGGTACTCAGGAGGATTAGTCAGATGCTAGACACGGCCCCTGTGTATGTTCTTCGAAAGCGTCCATTTGAAGTGCGATACGCTTTACGAATTGTACTTATACGTATGTAAATACTTTGCGCTTGCCTCAATGAAGATACAGGAGGCAGCCACCGGATCCGTGTAGGCAGGGAGATCCATATACTTCACTTCTTATCAGCATCTGAACCTATACGAAGGCATGGGCCAGGACAAACTTCTCATAAAATCACTTGAGTGTGGCCATATAACAACATAGAAAATGAGCAGATAATTCTCCGCGGAGGGGATGGATATATTATCACATAAAATAATTCAAATTTGCGGCTATCGGCTTCATTGTCCCTGCTTGTACTTCCGGATTTCTTCGTCTTCATCGTAAGTCTTCCTGACCTGAAAAGTAGGAATCAAAATTAGCCTCCCTAAGTCAGGGATCGTAAGTCAAAATCAGTACCTGAGCAAAGAAAGCATCATCAGTGAGAACACGCAGACCAGCGCCAGCGAGTGCAATCGAAACAACTAGACACTGCTTGTGAGCCGCCACAGTTGCTGCTGATTTGGCAAAGTCTCGGGTATGGTTCCCGCCATTAGGGACTGTTGGGATGGAGAAGCCCGGGTGGAGGGATGGTAACGCTGGAAAAAAGCAATAAGGAGGCTGAGTTGTCTATGGGTTAATTGCAAATATTCACCGTAGGTGATGTTTCCCTGAAAATCGAGAGTCACGACTTGCTGAAACTGAAGGGGTTGATGAACTCACAAAATCAGTAGAAGCACTCTTTATACCCCATTCATAGTCAATGGATCCATATTTGTTTAGAATAATGTTTGCCACTTCATTGCCTAGTCAGAAAGAGCGCGTGCATGAGTTAGGGATCTTGGACGGCTTCATTGGAACGTACCAAGGGCTTTGTTCTGTCGTAGGTCAAATGCCTGCCCGATGCGGTCGACCTTGACCTCGCAGCCAGTTGCAAGCCCGGCAGCTCTATAAGGACAATAAATTCAGACCATCAGCAGGATTGAACAGCAGAATTAAATTGGATGACGCGCTCGAAGCAAGGGAGGACACGTTTTACGGAGTCTTGCATTTCTGAGCGAATGGGTGCGCGAACATAGCACCTAGTGGGACATACGGTTACGTGTTGCACATAATTCTTTACAGGGATGACGCACTTGTATCTGGCCTTATCCGGAATGACTGACCATTGTATCATGATGAATCATAAGTCATGCAACTCTTAATAATTTCACGTACTGTTCGTTGCCCAGTCTGTCCCTTCAAAGATACCATGGACACGGTGCGTTGGCTTGAGCTGTTGACGAAGGGCGGAAATGTTGTTGTAACCGAGGACGGCTGCGTCTAGTGCGTTCCTTCCTTCCCAGGGTGATAGGGCAGCATGAGCACTAATTTTGGTAGGTATGAGGTTCGAGTTGTCTTCGTTGTAGCACAGTAAGTTACGAACGTGTGGCCTTCATAATCAACAGTTATCCTCTCGAGGGCTAGACAACTACTGAGGCTGACCGAGCCTATGGGTCCAGGGGCGGGGTGGCACCTTGGTTAACTTCAGACGTCGAATGTACGAGGGAGTGCATTAGAAACCTACATTAAGCAGACATCCATGCCTTCGTAAGCTCCCTTCTTGAGCAGGAGGACCTTCCCATCTCCTCCCTCCTCGGCTATTTGTCCCGTGAGCTGGGCATAGCAGACGGAGACTGAGCAATGAACCGCTTACCAGGTGTTCCAAGTAAGACAATCTTGCCGGGTATATTGTGCACCTTTAGAGCAGCGCTCAGGCCCAAGGATACGGCGACGCCTTGAGTGGAATGAGGATCATGATACATGGTATCTTATAATCGAGTCTACCTGCAATTCCTATAAGATTGTGCCCACAGGCGTGTCCAATCCCCGCGAGGGCATCCATCTGGTACAGCAAAGTCAGCACTGGCATCGGGTGGAATGGATTGAGAACAAGAACCTCAGAGTTGACCCCGATAACCCTTTCCCCTTGACCATGCTGGAAGGTCGCTTTCCAGGCAGTCTCAAGGTGAAAGTGTTCCTCTACGTCCCATTTGTGCTTTTTCATAAAGGTAGTGTAGGCGTTGTGCGCATAACTTCGGAGTTATAATAGATCTGAATAACATGCTACAAAATCTCAGTAATAATGTAACATACTGTTCTTCAAAACCAAGTTCAGGGTGTTCTGCATTATACATCTCAGCCCATTGTGTCCCAAGTCAAAACAAAGGAATTGTCACTACCCACCATGAATATCCAAGCTCAAAGCCCTGAGTTCCTCGCTTAATTCGTTAATCTTCTTTTCAATGGTTTCCAATACTTCGGGCCTGTAAATCTGATCGGGGTGGGGATCTTGAGGTGCAGGCGTAGCCTTGTCTTCTGGGCGCCAGACGTCATTAGTCCAGGTCTGCTGGAACTCGAGATCGCAGGTGCACATCGTTAAAGTAGCTTGAGAAAGACAAGTCAAGCCGAGAGGATGCTAGGCCGAATAAAATTCCCTTCCCATACGATCCCATGACTAGAGAAGGGCTTCCGAAGGAGTCACCATAATAAGTGATAATGAGATCAGATAATTACTTATCATCATTTCTAATGTTGTCATCAATTTGACCCTGCAAACCCCTTTGCTGCATATTTACCATGACCGACCCTACGCTCACCGCATTTATCGACCGCCAGCGCATTCTATTGACCAAAGAAAGAAACGCAGAAATTGAGCGCACTTCTCTGCTGCTGTCTAACTGTGGACAGAAACTCTTGGAGCAGAAGGGGTTGTCACTCGGTGGCCTTGGAGTCGCGAATATCAATATTGGCTTGGGCGGCAAAACGTACACCCCTTCGTCATTTATGTTGGAGTACCTGCTGAAGGTCCGCGAAAGGTAGCCTTATCGAACTGGAGCGGCCGCTTGCATACCATACGTCCCCACTATTTCCCCCGCACACATTGAGGTGTGTACAGCCATATATACAAGTCTAGTTGTGTTTGATACCTGCACAGACCAGGGGACCTCGCCCGTATAGAGCCAAACATTTCGGGAAATGCACCCACAAAGAAAGCAAAGAAATCGATGGTGGGCGAGGAGAAGATGCAGCAAGAGGCAGAAGGAGTGGTTTACAAGGCATATTCCACATCTTTCCTAGACTGATATAAATGCTTACCACTCGGTTTTTTGTTATAGGTTTCTGATACGCGTATTGTCGTCGCAATAGATCCTGCGGAAGGGAAGTCGGATGACCTCAATTTGCCAGAGCGATGTCGCATCATCAAGCTCGCTAACAGTGTGACTTATGATAGGTATATCGGCGTATCTATCACTGTGATCATAAACTCATACACCGCCTAGAATGGATAAAGCTATAGACCGTCTGGAGAAAATAATTGAAGGCCGTTCTGTGGGTAACCTTTGAACACCTGGAATTATGGTCCTTTAATGCAATACACTCAGGATGACAAGTCAGCGCAAATGACGCCCCTC
>QFDT01000818.1:0-40403 GCA_003315915.1 Macrolepiota dolichaula | reverse complement strand
CAACACAACTGCTTTTTTTACCTCAAACATCAATCTACTGATATGACAAAGATGAGATCACGGGATCATGTGAACGTGCAATACATTTGGACGCCACTGTATCTGGAAGACGGGCGGTGTCTACGAGAAGTTGAAGATGGCAGCGACAAACAAGGCGACAGGGCACAAGGCGGCGACAATGCGGGCGACAGCGGAAGAGGTGACGACGATGAAGATGGTGACGAAGATGGCGATGAAGATGGTGATGAAGAGAAGGTCGATACAGAGGGTACGGGTGACGAGGGTGCGAGTGATGATACAGAGAGTGAGAGTGAAGACGTTGAGAGTGAAAGGAATGAGAGTGAAGACGTTGAGAGTGAAGAGAGTGATGATGAAGAAGGCGAAAGTGAAGACGTTGAAAGTGAAGAAGAAAGTGAAGAAGCCGATGGTCAAGAAGGCAACGGTCAAGGGGTAGGCAATGAGTCGGGCGAAGAGCCGACTGCAGAGCAGAAATATAGATGGATCCATTTTGATAAACGACCGTCAAAAAACCGAGCCTCGGAGCCCAAGGTGTTCGAACAACTGCAATATATTGTCAATTTTCTGTGCGAGGACAAGGTCAAGGATGTCGTGGTCTCATTGGAGGAGTCTCGTCGCCCAGTGTTCCGCTATTGGGATTGCCCATACAAGAGTGCAGCCTCGGAGATCAGTGGAACTAATTTCCGCTTCGACGCTTACATTACGGATGGTGAAGACACGAAGCAGGTTGCCCTTGCCGACGTTGCAGTGGTTGCGGAATACAAGAAGCGCACCAAGGACACGCACAAGGTTAGTTATTTCCTTGCCTGTTCTCCACCAGGAGTATCATGACCAACTCTTCGTAGAATCGTCGGCAGCTGGTTGCGGATGCTAACCAGACATTGAACGATGACCCTCGTCGGATGTGGTTATATGGTGTACGTCTCTCTCTGGTGCAACACCTACAAGTATCATTGACTGGCGTCTAGATCACAATCGAGGATAACATGATGTCGGTCTGGCACTTTGGTCGCTCCCATTCGGTGAAATCAACACCCTTCAACTTTATGACCGTATGGTGCATTCCATTCTCCCTTGTGTTGTCCTCTGATTTCCATTGCAGGACATCGAGGCATTCATCCGCGTCTTCCTATCGTTCATTTATGCCACGCAAGCTGAAATTGGATATGACCCCACTGTCCACCGAATCTCACACAAGAAGAAGATAAACTACGTCTACGAGGTGAAAACGCAAGGGAAAACGAGATATTTTCGGACTGTGAGACCGTTATTCACCTCACGAGTTCTTCGTATCACGGGAAGGAAGACACGAGTCTGGAAGGCCGTCGAGATTGAGGGAATTCAGAATGGTAAAGCCGGGAAGATCAAAGGTAATGGAGTTCATGTTGCGTTGAAAGATGTGTGGCTGGACGAGAAGTCGGAGACGGAGAAGCAGATCCTGGATGACATACTCGACCGTCTCGACAGAGTCAAAGAAGAGGATTATAGCTGGGCCTCCCCCGAACTCAAGAAACACCTGAAACATCTCTTTGATACGAAACAATACAAAGATTACTTCATGGACATCAAATATGACGAACTTCTGCAGACCTCAACCAAACCACGCCTGCCCTCTGCAGTTCCTGTACGGGATCTCCTGGGACTCTCGCGCAAAGACCCGCAAGGTCCCTCGGGGGTATCGGTCGAGGGTGAGAACCAGAGCGGGTCGCATGGTGGAATGTCGAGCAATCTCTGCAATCACAACGCAGGGAGGCTACAAATGCCTTTCCCTCGCGAATACTCTGTCAGGCGCCACTATCGTATTGTTTATGCCCAAGTCGGACACTCGTTATACGCAGCCAAGGACCTCTCAACATCCGTCATAGTGGTGTTTGATGTGTTTATCGGTGAGTCTGTTTCATATGAATACATCCTGTGTCTGATTATGGCCTAGCTCTTGTTTTATTGTACCTTGCTAGATATGTGCACCGGGATGTGAGCACAGGCAATATAATTCTCGTCGCCAACCCAGAGGACCAAGAAGACATCAGAGGAAAGCTGAGCGACCTCGAATATGCGAAGCGGTTCGAGGTAAATTCTATCAGCAGTGATCCCAAGACGGTATGTGCTTTGATGAGGAATTGAACCCACTCTGATGCATGGATCTAGGGAACAACCTTCTTCATGCCCATTGAGATTCACCAGTCAGCATACCTCAAGTTCAAGGATTCCCAAGATGACCCACACACGGCAAACACGAATGGTGGTAATGATGGTCAAATGTTTGGTACAAAGAAGCAACGCCTACAGGCGACACATGGGGTCAGGCTATTGCATCGGCAAGTACAATCAACCGCAAAAACACCTCCGCTACCTCCCAAGTTCCGCTTTTCGCATGACCTGGAGTCTCTCTGGTGGATCATTGTGTGGATCTTCACTTATCTCGTCGAATGCAAGAAGGGGTGGAAACTTGCGGCTGACGTTTTCACTCATGATGCTCTGCCAACCCCTGCGAGGAAGCAATTGTTTGTGAGGGAGGATTGTTTGGAGTACCTTGGCGAACACATCTACTCTCGCTTTTCGAGTTGTGCTTCAAGCCTTGTTACATTCCGCAATGCGCTTCAGCGGTCCTACAATACTGACAACAATATTCAAGACCCTACGACCTATGTCAGCACATACAATGATGCCTTTCGTTCAATCTTTCAACTCCAGAAAGAGGCATTGACGATAATCCAAATCCATGAGGATTTCATCTTCAAACCCATGAACTCCCAACAAGCTAGGAAGCGCAAACAGATGCCGACACGGAATGACGATGACGCAGAGTACGTACCAGATGCGAAGGATGTGAAACCCAAGAAGCGGGCAAAAACCAAGGAGGCAAAAACCAAAAAGCGGGCAAAGGCACCTCCACAGCGACCGTCGATCTATAGCTAACCGTAGATTACCTTGATACCCTCATGTAACCTTGAATTATGAACGCTCTGATCACTGTATTTGGGCCGTCTTCTAAATCATCCTGACCGCGCGGTAGACATGTTTATGAATCTTTTTAAGATAGTTGGTGGTTGGATAAAGTCGTGCGCCATACTTGGATGGTAAACAATAACACCTATCGCACGTGGGTCTTTGATGTATGTGGTAGAGGGTAATATGATTGTCGCTCGGTATCTCGTCGTAATAGCTGGGGTTTCCGACAGTTGGTGGACCCTTGGTGCGTATCTGTTTCATTAGGAAATCTGAAATTTATTTTTGTGTATGTGTGTGTTCCAACGGAATGTGACTCGTCCCGTTGAGTGCATTTTTACCGTGGGAAAGCGGTGATGATGATGGGGCGGTCAATGCTGGACAACATCCTTGAAATCGACCGAACCTCGTAAAAGAGATGGCCGATGAGATCCCCGTGTGTCCTTTACCAGAATTTCTTGCCAACTATGCTCCGTTCTGTCCATCACAGGACTCTGTCGACCGCGTGTTCCAGGCCTACGTTGAGGACGTGCAATTTCTCCCAGAGAACAAACAACATAACGAGGGGATTATGCCAGGGAAATGTGAATGGGCCAACTTCGAACTTCTGCTGCCAGCAAACATGGCTCAGGAACCACAAGCATCTCAAAAGCTCCAGGATATTGTCAATTTTCTGCACAAGCGGGAGGTAGCAGATATTATGAATGCATCGAGCGAGCCTCGCCACCCACAGTTCTACTATCATAATTGTCGATTCCAAGATACCTCACCAGACGTCAGTGGTGCCAAATTGTTTGTTGACGCGTACATCACAGATAATCCGGAGTCAAAAGAAGTCATTCCTACCAATGTCGCAGTGGTTGCGGAATTCAACAACCCCATTCCAAATACACGCAAGGTCAATTATCTTCTTTCCCGCCCTTTTCTCCACAGTATCCTGACCATTTCTATATAGAATTGTTGGCAGCTGTTCAAAAGTGCTAACCAGATATTGAATAATGACCCTCGGCGGACATGGGTATACGGTGTAAGTGTTGCCTGGGTCCGGACGAAGAGGTACTAATCAATGTTTAGATCACGGTTGAAGACGATATGATGTCGATCTGGTACTTCAGTCGCTCAAATCCCATCAAGTCAACCCCTTTCAACTTCACGACAGTTTGTTGCATACTATCTCTGTGCAGGTAGACCCCTGATTCCCAATCGCAGGACGTCAAGACATTTATCCACGTCTTCTTGTCGTTCATCTATGCCACACAAGCCGAAATAGGGTACGATCCCACCGTCCATCGAGTCTCATACAAGGACAAAATCGACTACATCTACGAGGTGAAAACACAAGGGCAAACAAGATACTTTCAAACGGTGGAATTGTTATTCACCTCACGGGTTCGTCGTTTCAAGGGGAGGAAGACACGAGTCTGGAAGGCCGTCGAGATTGAGGGGATACGCGACGGTGAGCCTAGGAAGGTCAAGGGTGATGGCGTCCATGTTGCGTTGAAGGATATGTGGCTGGATGAAAAGTCGGAGACGGAGAAGCAGATCCTGGACGACATATTCAGTCGTCTTGACAGAGTCAAAGAAGCGGATTACATCTGGGCCTCTCCCGCGCTCAGGAATCTTCTACGGGATATTTTTGAGAAGAAGCGATATACTGACTACTTCATGGACATCAAGTATGACGAACTTCTACAGACCTCTACCAAACCATGCCTGTCGTCAGCAGCCACGTATAACGGAACGCCGAGAAATCTCTACAATCACAAAGCAGGGAGGCTGCAAATGCCCTTTCCTCGTGAACACGTTGTCAAGCGCCATTATCGTGTTGTTTATGCCGAAGTTGGATATTCGTTGGATGAAGCCGCAAATCTTTCAACGTCCATGATAGCAGTGCGTGGTGTGTTTATTGGTGGGTCTAGTTTGTGTGATTGTACGCTGTATCTGATTATTGCTCAGCCCTCGTCCTGATGTATCTTGCTGGATATCTGCACCGGGATGTGAGCCCAGGTAATATCATCATCATCGTCAATCCAAACAACCCAGGAGACATGAGAGGAAAGCTGAGTGACCTTGAATATGCGAAGAGGTTTGAGGTAGACACTATCAGTGGTGATCCCAAGACAGTATGTGCTTTGATTTGGAACTGAACCCATTTTGATGCATGAAACAAGGGAACGACCTTCTTCATGCCTATCGAGATCCACCAATCCGAACGCCTCAAGTTCAGACCCGAAAAGATTGCAGCTGAGCAAGACCCATGGTATATGGATGTCGACAATTCTGAAGCATTTGAGATCTCGATAGTCGAGCACATACAGCCGGAAAGTCCTGCCAGCCACTCAGATGATGAGGTATCATCAAATGATCGCTTGCTACCTCCCAAGTTCCGCTTTTCACATGACCTGGAGTCGCTCTGGTGGATTATCATGTGGACCTTCATTTACCTTGTTAAATGCCCACAGGGGCGCGAGCTTGCGGGTTGGGTTTTCACTCATGATGCTATGCCGACATACATGAGGAAGAAACTATTCACGATGAAGCGGTGTTCAGGATACCTCAAGGCGCACATCAGATCTGATCTTTCTGACTGTGTTTCCAGTCTTATTTTATTTCGTAATGCGCTTCAAGAGTCCTACGATATTGACGATATACAGGAGATGCAGGACCCTACGACCTACACTAACACATACAACGACGTCTTTCGTTCGCTCTTTCACCTGCAACGTAAGGTTATCAAGGCAATCGGACGGCATGGGGACATCTTCTTTGGACCACCGAATCCCCAATTGGAAACTAAAGAAAAGAAACAGGTACTCACGCGAGATAATAACGACGATATGCATGCACCGGATAAAGAACGTGTAAAAGTGAAGAAGCGGGAAAAGGCCACAGCCTCGACAGCAACAGTTGATTTACAGCCAACTTGAACGTAGTGTCCCTTCATGTAATCGTCAATGTCAGATTCCCCTCTTATTATTGTTGACACCTACCACCTCTACTAGCTTTATGTCGTACTATTTGCGTTATTGCTACGCGGTCACAACTAGGAAGCCCAACTGCTAGCAGCTTAGAATGTGTCTACCGACTGACAAGACTGTACAACAATGGTATTTTTGCGTGCATATAATTGAATTCATTGAGAGTTGAGAATGGTTCTACAACGGTGCTATGCTATATAGGAGATGAGAGTAAACACAAGCAAACATCAAAAGTGTAGGCATGGCAACGTGTTTGAGTTCAAGAGAGGAGAAAGAAAATGAAGGGATCCATGGCCTCTTCTGTCCTTGACTGTAAGTGGCTGATGAGCTGTTTTTGATGATCGCCCTGTGCTGACTCTTTGTCACAGCTTCTTCCCGTCCTCTCTCTTTGCAGATCGAGACGCCGCCCTCGGCATCTCCCTTTCCTTCTCCATCTTCCTCCTTCCTCCCTCCTCCCATGCCAGGTCCACACGAGTTTGCAGTGAAACTACCCCCGCGTCGTTCAACAAACTCTATCACAGACAATTCTACATCAGAATCAACACCAGCTACATCTACATCTACAACAACAACAGCAGCAGCAGCAACGACAACAGCAACTGCGGATTCCACGCCACAACATTACCTGCAAGCCAAAGACGCAGACATGCTCTCGCCCACAACGCCCACTCCTGCCTCAATCCAGTTCTCTACAAAGTCATCCACCACAGACGATAATCAACCATCACAACCTCCCTCACACAGGTCATCATCATCTCATATACAATCCAGACCACCCCTTTCCCCGGTCCTAACTTCCTCACCCTCTTCCCTATCCTCTTCACGCCCTGCTCCACCATCTCCAGCTGACAGTCGCCGGATCTCTACCATCTCACTCCGGTCCGTCGGGTCCAATAGGCCCCCTAGTACAGGCGTAAGCAGGAGTAGTTCAAGAAGGGAATCTGGGGTTGCTATCGCTGCCGGTAATCGCGCTAGTGCTGGGTTTGGTATTGGTTTGACGTTCACTCCTACTTCTCCTATTGTTGGAGGGACGGGGACGGCTTCAAAGAGACAGTCGGCGTTGAGTGCGTTGAGTGCGGGGAGTGGTCCGATGGTACTTTCGCCGCAGCAAGAGGCGGATGAGCAGAGTGAGGTTGGGAGTGGAGGGGTGTTGAGGACTACTACGGCTTCGCCTGCTCCGATTCAGCAACAACCACAACAACCTGTGGTGGTTACTTCTGTTCCAAAGACTCGTGGGGCTCGTCGTCGTTCGACTCGCGTCAAGATAAAGATTAGGGATTTTGGGTTTGTGACTTCGGATGATCGGTATCGTGGTATGGGTATAGACGTGCCTAAGCCAAACCGATTCGCTCGTCTTAACAAAAAATTGGGTGGCTCGAAAAAGGTTAGGCCAGAGTCGAGGAGATGGAGTACGGCATCTGAATCCGCGTCGACCGCTGCGTCCAGTACAAACGTCACAAGCAGTGATGACGATGATGATGATGAACAGGATGATAGGAAAAGAGGACAGGGCAGGGGACGTGGTAGAGGCAGGTTTGGTGGTTTTTTGGATGACGACGACGATGACGATCTCGATGAAGACGAGGAAGACGGAGATAGCTGGTTTAGACGTGGTATGGGCCGCTTCAGCTGGAGTTTTGGTTTTGGAGGATCGAGAAAAGGTCAACAAGAACAGACCCGCGAACAAAAATCACAACAGGAAGAATCAGCGACCTACCCCACGCGCGTCGAGATGGAAATGAACTTTGAAGAGGAACATAGTGCTAGCGCCACACCAGAGAGTGGTAGGAGCTCGGAAGTCTACTATGACGCCGAAGATGATTTGGATAATCAAGCAGAGGGTCGGTTGGCGGATGAAGAAGAACCGCTTTATCCAGGGACTTATCGTGCGCTATTTGCCTTTGAGCCAGAGGGAACGGCAGAAATGCGGTTGGTGGAGGATCAAGCGGTACGTGTTGTGGGAAGGGGTGGAGGGGTTGGTTGGGCAATCGTTGTCGTACCAGAAGGTGTGGAGGGTGGTGTTGTTGTTGATCCTGCTTTGGGTGTGAGGCATGCGCTTGTACCAGAGGGGTATTTGGAGGTTGTCGAATTGGACTAGTTTAATTTCTTTTTTGAGATGTTTTATGTTTCGCTGGGCGTATTGGACTTTTTTTTTCCCCTTCCTACTAGAAAATCGCTTGTTTGAGTTTTTCTGCACGTTAATAGCTTCTGGTGATGCTGTGATATATGAACGGGTTTTTGTACTACCTTGACCTTGACGATTCTGCGTTCATGATCCCAATGTATGAATACATGCACACTTTGTACTTGGCCCCTTCGTTTTCGTCTAATATATGATACCGTTTTCCAAACAACCCAATCCTGACTCTATTTATTTATTTACTGTCCACGTGAGCGTCTGATATCTCTCACAATATAATTCAGGGTGGCGTACGAACACGCTATCCAGAGAAACGACGCCCCACGCAGTTGTCATGAAATCTGGGGCTAGCGAATTCAGCCAGCACGACTTTCAGGAAAGCGTCGCGAAAGAAATGGCCAGCGAGATGCTGGAATGTTCTCTCAAAGGCTTTATGGATCATTACGCGCCGTACCAACCCACACAAGAATCTATCGATGCTGCCTACACAAAGTTAACCACGGATAGATGCGTGTTGACGCAAGTCTTCAAAGTCAAGCAGGTCAACGAAGAAGTTCATCAAGGTGGCAAAAAAGAGGTCGTCGGGCAATGTTTTACAGGGGACGACGAGCAGACCCAAAGAAGCCAGAGGCTGGCCAAAGGAGTCAAGCCAGGGGATGGACAGGAGAACAAGACACAAACATGGGGTTGGGAAGACTTTGAACTATCACCGTCATCCGTCACACAAAGCGAGGACACTCTCTTTGCAAAGTTGCAAGAAATCATCGAGAAAATTCGGGTCCAGCCTTGTCAAGATACATCCTTGAAATCGCGTCAGTCTGAAATGCACTACCGGAGCTGTCCCAACGCAACTCTGGGCTCGGAGATTTTTAGGACAACGTTCCGTTTTGATGCTTGTTTTAACGTCAACCCCGAACAGACTGATAAAATTGAGTTGGGGGATGTAGCGGTGATTGCAGAGTACAAAAAGTCTCGGGAGGATAGGCACGAGGTTGGTTGTTGATTTCTTTTGACCGAAGACATATTGAGTTATTTGGGTTGTTAGAACCGTCAACAGTTAGTCTCGGCGGCTAGTCAGATCATGAGCGAGGACCCTCGTCGCATGTGGATATATGGTGCAAGTCCGTTATGTTCAATGTTAGAACAAGGCTGATCAAATATGCAGATTACGATCGAAGACAACATGATGTCCCTCTGGTATTTCTGTCGTTCTCACTCGGTCAAATCAATGTCATTTGATTTCACCAAGGTACGTGTCTCCCTCTCTCTTTTTCTCATCTCACGTTCTCTGTAGGACATCAAGACTTTTATCCGTGTCATCATGACATTCGCTTTCGCCACGCTAGAGGAGATTGGTTACGATCCCACCGTCCGGAAGGCAACGTACCAGGACTCTCCCTGCTACGTCTATGAGTTGGACACTATCAAGGGACCCAAGTATTACAGGACCGTGAGGCTATTATGGAATCCACTAGCTCTCTACATCTCTGGGAGGAAGACGCGTGTTTGGGAGGCAGTCGAGGTCACAGGTTACAAAAAGTCCGAGTTGGATGCGAAGGAGGGTGCGCAACCAGTTGCGCTAAAGGATGTCTGGCTCGAAGAGGGCTCCAAAACGGAAAAAGAGATTCAGAAAGAGATATTTGCGGCCCTTGACCAAGTGAAGAAGGAAGACTATGACTGGGCACCGGAAGAATTGAAGAATCACATCAGGACAGCGCTGCAGAGCCGTGGATACACAAAGTACTTTATGGAGGTTGTGGATGATACACTCCTCCACAGAACTCGATCCCGTCACTCGAATGCCAAGCCGAGATACGATCTCTTTGAAAACAAGACATCTTCCAGCTCAGTGCGTCGTCGATACGCTAACGCCGGTATTCTTCGCGACTACAACGTCAAGATCCACTACCGCCTGATATATGCCGAAGTCGGCCATTCTCTTGGGCAATGTCGGGATTTCAAGGTATCGGTGACCGTGATTGGGGATATATACATAGGTGAGTTGCTGTGCACCACTTCTATTGTCATTCCCGTTGACCCCGTGACCCCCGTCTTAGCTCTCGTCCTACTGTTTCTCGCTCGATGGGTGCATAGGGATGTGAGCGTAGGTAACATCATCCTGGTTTATCATGGGAACCGGATTATTGGGAAGCTCAGTGATTTGGAGTACGCAAAGCCATTTGCGGTCGTTACGGGTAGTACGGACCACAAGACGGTAAGCCCTTTTGATTCACAAGTGAGGCTGACCAATCTCATATTGCCTTGCGCTAGGGAACACCCTTTTTTATGCCGATCGAGATTCACGATAATGAATCCCTTTATAAACGGATGACTGATAGGAAAACCGCCTCGCGATTGGCTCCCTTGGATGCTGAACCAGAGGGGGGCACTGCAAGGCCCAACAATCGCACGTTCACCCTACCAAGATTTAAATATCAGCATGATTTGGAGTCTCTCTGGTGGATCATCATCTGGATCGTCCTTTATGTCCAAGCCACAGATGCACAGCGAGACCACCTCAAATCCGTGGGCACCTTCGCCAACACCATCTTCCGAGCCACTCAGAGGCCCAGCTTTGAGCGATCGAGTCTATTCACCACTGAGGAAGAAGATATATTCTTTTCCCGGCTCACCGAACATCTTCATCCCAAACTCCAATGCATTACTGGGCATCTTGACATCATCCGCAACAACCTGCGCAATTCTTACCTCTCCCCTGACATGTTCATTAACATTGACCAGCCAACTGCGTATTTTGAAATTTATACCGATGTCTGGACCTGTCTGCGCCCCATTATCAAGTACGTCACGGGAGACCTGCAGCGAGAACGCCTTTTAGTCGATCGTTATTTCAAAAGATCGTTGCGTTTACACGCCAAACAACAGGCATTGGAGCGTCAGATTGGAATGGAGTTGCAATCCGGATCGGACCCTCTCTGGTCCTCGGATGATGATAGTGATCATGAAAAGGATAGGGATAATGCTGTGGTTTAGACGGGGTATGGATTCTGGAGGATCGAGAAAAGGCCAACAAGAACAAACATCACTCAGCGACTTGCCTCACGTGTGTCGAGATGGCAATGGATTTTGGGGGGGAACATAGCGCTAGCACCACTCGAGAGAGTTGTAGGAGTTCGGAAGTTGACTATGACGCCGAAGATGTTTTGGATAATCAAACCGAGGGTCGATTGGCAGATGAAAAAGAACCACTCTATCCAGGTGCTTATCGTGCGTTATATGCTTTTGGGCCAGAGGAAAATGCGGTTGGTAGAGGATCAAGCGGTGCGTGTTGTGAGAAGGGGTGGAGGGGTTGGGCAATCGTTGTAGTACCAGAGAGTGTGGAGGGTGGTGTGGTTGTTGACCCTGCTTTGGGTGTGAGGCATGCGCTTGTACCGGAGGGGTATCTGGAGGTTGTCGAATTGGACTAGTTTAATTTCTTTTTTGAGACGTTTTATGTTTCGCTGGGGGCGTATTGGACTTGTTTGAGTTTTTTTTTTGTTAATAGCTTCTGTGCTGTGATATATGAATGGATTTCCATAGTACTTTGACCTTGACGATTCTGCGTTTATGACCCAATACATGTATATATGCGCGCTTGTATTTGGCCCTTCGTTTTCGTCTACTGTGATCTTAAGTTTATTTAATACGCCACTATACCCACATCGCTATTAATATCAGTCGAATCCCATTTTAGTGTTCAGGTTGTAAATATGATATACCTCAATTGTTAGTCGCATAGTATGGGACGATAGGGTCAAGCTATGACATAATGTCGTCAAGTATCTCTGTACGTGTGCTGCCGATTACCTCACAATCATGCTCGAAAGGAGAAAGACCTAGCGAAGATAACATGCGGAAAAAAATGCCACGCAGGGTTGCGGCAGAAGCAGAAAAAGAAGGGAAAATGACCTTTGTCTGAGTCAATGTTCCCTCATTCATATGATCAAGGGGAAAAAAGGGGTAAGGCCTAAGCGAAAATGACATGCGGATAATATGATGCCGTATAGTGTCTTACAGGATGTGGAGCAGCAGGAGAACAAAAAAGAAGGGAAAATGACCCTTGCCTGAGTCAATATTCCTTCCTTGGCTGTAGGATGTATGTTCAAAGAGATTATTATCTACTTTTGTCAAACTAATGACTCTGAACCAATTTCTTGTCCACACCCTTAACTTCTGATTCTGATGTGTTGTCGGAATCATATTTCCCCTTTGGCGCAGATGGGAATAAGAAACTATCTAGAAACATCATGTGCCCCACCACATTGCGAAGGTGCAGCTCTGTGATTGCCGTTAAAATACATCTATTGTAGAATCTGATGGTAATTGCAGCCTTGACGATGCCACAAACGTAGTCTCGTTCACACACGGGAATTCCTTATTGGATGTAGAGCAAGGATCGTCGATAGGGAATGGGACTATGGCATTGAGAAGGCACCTGCGGAGTTCCAGCACAACGTGACAATAATTCATTGTCTTCTATGTGGCGTGATGCGTGTTCTTCGCAAACTATATCCCCGCATACAAAAACGGGCATCCTTGTGTGCTTTCCCCTTAAATAGTCGGAAGCCAAAAACTAATCCCCCCAGTCTCGTTCATCATGGAACAGCCAGAGGCGAGGTACGTCGATACACCACTCTCCATCTTCTATTACTTATTTCTTCCTTCCTTTTTGTACCCAGTACCTCTGCGAATGTCTTGAAAACGCCAGAAAAGCCAAAGGCTGTGAGTCTACCCATGTGAGTGTTGCCTGTGCATGCATGCGGTCACGTGATTGCTCACAATGTCATCCAGCGTGACGCCACGCAGTGCAAAGCCTGGTGCTGGTCAATTTGGCCAGAACGACGTCCGGACAAGCGTTGGGAGAGAAATGGCCAACGAAATGCTGCAATGCACTATCGACGACTTTATGGATCATTACGCGGCATACAAGCCTTCGCCAAAATCTGTCAACGACGTCTACACAAGGTTAACCATGGAGCGGCGCGTAATAACGGAATTTTATGAGGACGGCACAGAAGTTCAGCAGGGCGATAAAGAGGGTGAGGTTCAGCATGACAAAGAGGCTCAGCAGGCTATGGAGGACGTTGGGCAGGGTGATACAGAGGTCAAGCAGGTTCGTAGAAGCGAGAGGCTGGCCAAAGGAGTCAAGTCGACGCAAGCAAAGAAGCCAGAGACTGGAGGGGTACTACAGAACAAGGGGACTAGAAGATGGGCTTGGAGAGACTTTTCAGTACCACCGTCACGCATCTCAGAGGGCGAAGATCGTCTCTTCGCAAAGCTTCAACCAATCATCAAGGAGATCCGCGACCAGCCGTGTCAAGATACAGCTTCTCAATCACGCCAGCCAGAACTTCACTACCGGAGCTGTCCCAATACAACTCTGAGCTCGGCAATCCTTGGGACAACATTCCGTTTTGATGCTTGTTTTAACGTCAAGCCTGAGCAGACGGGCGAGATCAAGTTGGCAGACGCAGCGGTGATCGCAGAGTTCAAGAAATCCAAAACCCCGGAGGAGACATATAACGTTAGTGTTGACTTATCTGACCTACCACATAACGGAATAACGGGATTATAGAATCGTCAGCAGCTCGTCTCGGCGGCAAGCCAGATCATGAACGAGGACCCTCGTCGCATGTGGATATATGGTGTAAGTCCTTTATGTGGAATGTCAGAACGAGGCTGATAGAATATACAGATTACAATCGAGGACAACATGATGTCCCTCTGGTATTTCTGTCGTTCTCACTCAGTCAAGTCAGCGTCATTCGACTTCACCAAGGTATGTGTAGCCCTCTATCTTGTACCTCTCATCTCATATTCTCCTCAGGACATCAAGACTTTCATCCGTGTCATCATGTCATTTGCTTTTGCTACGCGAGAGGAGATCGGCTATGATCCCACCGTTCAGCAGGTGGAATACGACGGCTCTACCTGCTACGTCTATAGGTTGGATACTGCGGAAGGTCCCAAGTATTACCGGACTCTGAGGCCATTGTGCAACTCGCGGGTTCTCTGCATAACTGGGAGGAAGACGCGTGTTTGGAAGGCAGTGGAGGTCACAGGTTTCAAAGAGTTCGAGTTAGGTGCAAAGAAGGGTGTGAAGCCGGTTGCGCTGAAGGATGTGTGGCTTGATGAGGGATCGAAGACGGAAAAGCAGATTCAAAATGAAACATTTGCGGCCCTCGACCAGGTGAAGGCGGAGGATTATGACTGGGCGCCAGAAGAATTGAAGAAGAAAATCAGGGCGGCACTTCAGGATCGCGGATACACGAAGTACTTCATGGAGATCCTAGACGATGCGCTTCTCCAGAAAACTCCAACCCGTCACCCGGGTGCCAAGCCGCGGCCCAACCTTTTCAATAAACCGCGAACGCAACACGAGCCCTCAACAACTATGCAAACAACATCTTCCAATTTCGTGAATAGCCGTCCTTCTGATGCTCCCACGAAGCTCTTGGCATGTTTTCCTCGTGACTACAAAGTCAAGGTCCACTATCGCCTCATCTATGGTGAAGTCGGCCATTCTCTTGAACAATGTCGGAATTTCAAGGTATCGTTGACCGTGATTGGGGATATATACATAGGTGAGTTGCTGTGCACCACTTCTATTGTCATTCCCGTTGACCCCGTGACCCCCGTCTTAGCTCTCGTCTTACTGTTCCTCGCCCGATGGGTGCATAGGGATGTGAGCGTAGGTAACATCATTCTGGTTTATCATGGGAACCGGATTATTGGGAAGCTCAGTGATTTGGAGTACGCAAAGCCATTTGCGGTCGTTACGGGTAGTACTGACCACAAGACGGTAAGCCCTTTTGATTCGCAAGTGAGGCTGACCAATCTCATATTGCCTTGCGCTAGGGAACGCCCTTTTTTATGCCGATCGAGATTCACAAAAATGAATCGCTTTATCAAGAGAAACCTGGATGGTCCATGGCCTCGCAATTCGCTCCTTTGAAGAAACCTCCGCAGGGAGGCTCTGCATCGGTGGGAGGCACTGCAGGGCCCGACGACGATGACACGCTCACCCTACCACGATTCAAATATCAGCATGATCTGGAGTCTCTCTGGTGGATCATCATCTGGATCGTCCTTTATGTCCAAGCCACAGATGCACAGGGAGACTACCTCAAATCCGTAGACACCTTCGCCAAAACCATCTTTCGGGCCACTCAAAATCCCAGCTTCGAGCGATCTAATCTATTCCGCACTAAGACCCAGAAATTTCAAACCCGGTTCACCAAATATCTTCATCCACAACTCCAACTCATTACTGGGCATCTTGATGCCATACGCAAGAACCTACTCAATTCATACCTCTCTGATGACATGTTCATCAACATTGACCAGCCAACTGCATATTTTGAAATTTATGCTTATGTCTGGGACATTCTGCACCTCGTTATCGAGTACGTCACGGAAGAGCTACAGCAGGAACATCTTACAGTCGATCTTTATTTCAGAAGATCGTTGCGTTTGCACGCCAAGAACCAGGCATCGGAGCGTCAGCTTGGAACGGAGTCGCACTCCGTATCAGAGGCCCTCTGGTCCTCAGATGATAGTGATTACGAAGTGGATAAGGGTAGAGATGGACAACGATCGGAGGGAGAAAGAAAGCGGAAGCGGGATCGGGTCGTGAGGAAGGAGAAAGCTCCACATAAGCGCTTTTGCACTGGTGTATGAACGGTTCATATGTTTGCATGGCGCAATACATTTGACATATCCATTTGGCCCTAATCGTCCGGGTTCCGAAATTTTGATGTACAGGTTCAACAATATACAATCGTTGTTTAGCACGGGTTTTCCAGTTTCATCTATCTGGTGAAAGGTGTGGTCTCGGGGGATATTGATCATGTACTCTGCGTGTGCATTGGGAGTCTAGTATATTGACGAACTAAATATGCACAACAGCCGAACCGGTCTTGTGGCCTAAGAAAGTCACAGCACAGAGCCTTTGCACAAGAAAAGGAAAGCGCGTTATGGAATTCAGCCGGTCTATATGGCCAGGATGGATTCCATTCATGGTCGCCGTTTTTGTTGGTAGGAAGCGCCATCATCATGATTAGGGTCTTAGGGAGTGACGCTGTTTGTCACAATCGGAGTAACGGCCCCTTGTCAAAAACATGTTCGACGACATGCTCGAAATTTCCCTTGACAAGTTCCTGAATCACTATTCCCCCTTTTTCCCTCTTCAAAATTCGATTGACGCTATCTTGAATAAGTACAACGGAAAGGAAGATGACAGGATGTTGGAAAAAGCCGAGCAAGACGATGAAGGGAGATAGAGGCCCAGGTGTATCTGGACTGACTTTGAGCTATCGCCATTGTCCGCAACGAACTGGGAGGATGCGATGTGTAAACTAGGGAGCTGCATCAAAGACATTCGAGCCCGGCCCTGCTTGGATATGGCCTCTCAATCACGCCAGCCTGAATTATGCTACCACGAAAGTCCTGATACAACATCTGATCACGCTTTTTTCACCTTCGATTCTGAGAAGACGAGCAAGATCGCGCTGGAAAACGTGGCAGTGATTGCATGTTTCGAGAAGTACAGGGAGGACAAGTACCAGGTTCGTGTTGGTTGCTCTGACTGAACACATATTGATATAACTGAGTTGTAGAATAGTCAGCAAATAGTTCTTGTGGCTAGTCAGATAATGAACGAGGACCCTCGTCGCATGTGGACGTACGGTGTAAGTTCTTTATGTTGAATATCAGAACGAGGCCGATGGAATATCCAGATTACAATCGAGGACAACATGATGTCCCTCTGGTGTTTCTGTCGTTCCCACTCAATCAAGTCAACGTCATTCGACTTCACCAAGGTATGTGTAGCCCTCTATCTTTGTACCTCTCATCTCATATTCTCCTCAGGACATCAAGACTTTCATCCGTGTCATCATGTCATTTGCTTTTGCTACGCGAGAGGAGATCGGCTATGATCCCACCGTTCAGCAGAGGTGGAATATGACGGCTCTACCTGCTACGTCTATAGGTTGGATACTGCAGAAGGTCCCAAGTATTACCGGACTCTGAGGCCATTGTGCAACTCGCGGGTTCTCTGCATCACTGGGAGGAAGACGCGTGTTTGGGAGGCAGTGGAGGTCACAGGTTTCGATGCGTCCACGTTGAATGCGAAGGAGGGTGCGCGGCCGGTTGCGCTGAAGGATGTGTGGCTTGACGAGGGATCGAAGACGGAAAAGCAGATTCAAGGAGAGATATTTGCGGCTCTCGATCAGGTGAAGGAGGAGGATTACAAATGGGCGTCGGGCGAGTTGAAGAAACACATCCAGACAGCGCTTGAGAATCGTGAATACAGGAAGTACTTCATGGAGATCCTAGACGATACACTTCTCCAGAAAACTCCAATCCGTCACCCGGGTGCCAAGCCGCGGCCCAACCTTTTTGATAAACCACGAACGCAATACATTCCCTCAACGACTATGCAAAAAACAGCTTCCAACACATTGAGTAGTCGTACTTCTGACACTCTCGGGAGGGCAACTGCGAATTTTCCTTGTGAGAACAAAGCCAAGGTCCGCTACCGCCTGATCTATAGCGAATTCGGCCATTCTCTTGAGCGATGTCGGAATTTCAAGGTATCGGTGTCCGGGATTGGGGATATATACATAGGTGGGCTGTTGTGCACCACTTCTATCGTCATTCCTGTTGACCCGTGACCTATCTTAGCTCTCGTCCTACTCTTTCTTGCTCGATGGGTGCATAGGGATGTGAGCATAGGTAATATCATTCTCGTTTATTGTGGGAACCAGATTATTGGGAAGCTCAGTGATTTGGAGTACGCAAAGCCATTTGCGGTCGTTACAGGCAGTACTGACCACAAGACGGTATGCCCTTTTGATTCGCAAATGAGGATGGCCAATCTCATATTGTCTTGCGCTAGGGAACACCCTGTTTTATGCCAATCGAGATTCACAATAATAAAGCGCTTTATAGAGAGAGACCTGGTAGGTCCAAGCCTTCGCAACTCGCTCCTTTGAAGAAATCATCACAGGGGGGCACTGCATTGCAGGGAGGCACTGCAAGGCCCGACGATGGCGACTTCACCCTACCAAGACTTAAGTATCAGCATGATCTGGAGTCTCTCTGGTGGATCATCATCTGGATCGTCCTTTATGTCCAAGCCACAGATGCACAGCGAGACCATCTCAAATCCGTAGACACCTTCGCCAGCACCATCTTTCGGGCCACTCAAAACCCCAGCTTCGAGCGATCGAGTCTATTCGACACTAAGACCCAGAAATTTCTATCCCGGCTCACCAAATATCTTCATCCACAACTCCAACTCATTACAGGGCATCTTGACGCCATACGCAACAACCTACTCAATTCATACCTCTCCGATGACATGTTCATCAACATTGACCAGCCAGCTGCGTATTTTGAAATCTATACCAATGTCTGGGACTTTCTGCACCTCATTATCGAGTACGTCACGGAAGAGCTACAGCAGGAACACCTTACAGTCGATCTTTATTTCAAAAGATCACTGCGTTTACGCGCCAATCAACAGGCATCGGAACGTCACATTGCAACGGAGTCGCATTCCGCATCGGAGCCCCTCTGATCTTCGGATGATGATAGTGATTATGAAGTGGATAAAGGTAAAGATGGACAACGGTCGGAGAGGGAAAGGAAGCGGAAGCGTGATCGGGTCGTGAGGAAGGAGAAAGTTCTACATAAGCGCCTTTGTACTGGTGTATGAATCCTCTACGCGTTGCACAACACACTGCATCCAGTCCTTATCATACCTGTTACAAACTTTTGTCCTCTCTGTCACTGGAATTCCTCACTTTACAAGTTCTTAATCTTTCTATTTTACCATTTCTATAGCCATGAATGACGATTGTTATAACATGTTGCCGTGATGACGCCCACCTCAAAACATTTTCCAGGCCAAATTAGGGATTTAGGGTTTGTGACTTTGGATGATTTGTAACTATAGGTAGATGTGCCTAAACCCAGCCGATTCGCTCGTCTCAACCGGAAAAAAAGTTAGGCCAGAGTCGAGGAGGTGGAGTACAGCATCTGAATCTACGTCGATCGCTGCCTCCAGCACGAATATCACAAGTAGTGATGATGATGCAAATGAACAGGATGATAGAAAAAGAGGTCAGGGCAGGGGACGTGGTAGAGGCAGGTTTGGTGGTTTCTTGGATGGCGATGATGACGATGATCTTGATGAAGACGAGGAAGACGGTGATGGATGGTTTGTACGTGGCATGGGCCGTTTTAGCTGGAGTTTTGGTTTTGGCGAGCCAAGAAAAGGACAACGAGAACGCTAACAGAAATTATAACAGGAGAACCAGCGACTTATCCCACGCGTGCCGAGATGGAAATGAATTATGAAGAAGAACATAGTGCTAGCGCTACACCAGAGAGTGGTGGGAGCTCGGAAGTTTACTATGACGCGGAAGATGATTTGGATAATCAAGCCGAGGGTTGATTGATGGATGAAGAAGAGCCACTTTATCCAGGCACTCATCGTGCGGCATATTATGGGGAGAGCTGAATGGCTACGAGAGGACGGCTCGCAAACGTAGATTAGATTATTTTATATAGATAATATTTGGAGCTAGATTATACAGGATACGTTACGTAGACTACATCACACCATAATTGGAGACCATCATCATCACCTACCTACTATGTGCCTTGCTCGAGCAATTGGTCCATATTGCTCGTGTGGCCAAATTCCCCGCACTACAGTGGGCTTCGACTGGTCTCGTTGAGAGGCCGCAAACATCAGGAATAGTACCGTTGAGTGTCGATGTATGTGTGCTGCCAATTACCTCACAATCATGCTCAAAAGAAGGAAGGCTTAATCGAAAATAACATGCGGAAAACAATCCCGTATAGTGTCGTGGAGGCGAAAAAAGAACAAGTGACCCTTGTCTGAGTCAATGTTCCTTCCTTGGTATGATCAAGGTGAAAAGAGGAGGAAGGCCTAAGCGAAGATAACATGTGAACAACGATGCTGTACAGTGTCTCACCAGATGTGGAGCAGCAGGAGTAGAAAAAAAGAAGGCAAAATGACCCTTGCCTGAGTCAATATTCCTTCTTTGCCTGTTCGAGGAGACTATATTCTCACATTATCTACTTTTATTAAACTAATGACTCTGACCTGGATTCTCATCCACACCCATAATTTCTGATTCTGATGTTGTCGGAATCATATTTTCCCTTTGGCACAGCCGGGCATAAGAAACTATCTAGAAACATCGTTTGCCGTCACATTGTGAAGGTGTGGCTATGTGATTGCTGTTAAAACACATCTATTGTAGAATCTGATGATAATTGAGGTCTTGAGGATGCCATAAAAGTAGTCTCGTTCACACACGGGAATTCCTTATTGGATGCAGAGCAAGGATTGTCGATAGGGAGAGTGATTATTGGGGAGGCGCACATCGATAGAAACTGCGGAGCTCCACTGCAACATGACAATAACTTTTTATGCATTATCGTCCTTCTATGTGGCGTGATGCGTGTTCTTTGCAAACAATATCCCCGCATACAAAGACTGGCGTCTTGTGTGCTTTCCCCTTAAATAGTCGGAAGCCAAGTATTAATCCCCTCAGTCTCGTTTATCATCCACCTTTGCGGAACAATGGAACAGGCAGAGGCCAGGTGCATTGTTACACCACACACCATTGTCTATTTCTTATTCATTCCTTCTTTTTTACATGCAGTACCTCTGCGAATGTCATGAAAACGCCAGAGAAGTCAAAGGCCAAACCTCTGCCCATGTGAGTGTCACCTGCACATGTAGTCACGTGATATCCCTGATGATGATGATGAACTCTCGATTTCTATACCGCTACAAGCAAGCTAACCACTGCTAAGACGCGGTGAGCATGTACATGGTTGTAACTACACCCCTCGGCAGGGAATGAACTACTTTAAATTATGTGTATGGATTCTGAGTTGTATGTGGAGCTGGCTGGTGGTGATGAGTGATGTGCAGGATTGTGTGTCTACGGTGTAACTTGGTGACAAGCATATTGTCATGGGCCTAACCTATGGGTATACATAATGAAAGAAACTGAAAGGGAACAAGGGGAACTGTGCGACGTGGGAGACGGGGACTGTGGTGGGGTGACTCGTGTTCAAGGCGTGGTCAGCTTACTCCTCATGGTCTTCCCCCCGGAAGGCCTCGAGAGGTGTGTCATCTAAGGTAGGAATTGTTCGTGTGGGTGGGCCTTTCCCAGATTTAGTGAAGGCCCCGGATTTCTCCAGGAAGTTTGCGAGGGCTTTGATTCCGTCTTTGGTCCCCAGTATGTCCGGGAGGTATAGGGTTCTAGAGAAATCCCTGAGGATTTGTCTATGGGTCTCGTATCTGGGGCAGGAACGTAGGATGTGTTCTCGGGTTTGGATGTGTTCCCCACATGGGCAGGAGGAGGATTCGGAGGGGACGTGACTTTTGTAGTAGTCACCATGGTAGCCATGTCCGGTGCGGCATTGAGTGACTTGCCCGAAGAGCTCTCTTTTTCTTTCTAGGGCTTTGAAGTGGGCAGACGGTTGGAGGGATGGAGGGATGCGGTTGGCAGCTGAGAATTTCCCAGTTTGAGGCCGGTTTTTCCATGAGAGTGTCCACCGTTGTAGCATGTGTTCTGTTGCTCGTCTGCGTGCCCACATGGTGGTGGGGTCCGTTTCACCCTGGAGCTTGGTGGCCTCTTTGGCTAGTTCGTTGGCTTTTTCGTTGCCTCGGATTTTGGTGTGGCCTGGACACCAGTCTAGTGAGATGCGATGGTTGGCTGAGGTGTCCAGCCATTTTAGGGCGTTCTGATAGAAGGAGTATGCAAGTAGTTGACCCTGGGCAGGTTTGGGGTCAGCTACTGCGGTGAGGGCTGAGACATTGTCGGCGAACATATATATGTTTTTGACTTCGGGGTGGTTTTGAGCATAGGTAATAGCATTGTTCAGGCTGACGGCAAGGCCCATGAGTTCTGCGTCATAGACTTCTGCCGATCCTCCCATTCCTATCTTCTGGAAGAATATCTCCCTGCCTTGGTGGTATCCTACGGCTGCTGCTCCAGTTCTGTGAAAGCGTTTTTTGAATGACATTTGTGACCCATCTGAGTAGACCAGGAGGGAGTTTGCGAGTGGCCCTATCCTCCTTGTGAGGGTGTTGTGTTCCTTGACTGTCTCCTCTTTGTTCCGTGTGTCCATGTTTATGGCCATCCGGTGGTTGGGGTCCAATGTTGATTTGCGCCATGGTGGAAGGAGGAACGGAAAAATGCGTTCATGGGTGGGAGAGGTGTGTTCGGAGAGTTTGGTAAGTTGTGTCTTCTTGCCTTTTCGGGGGGTTTTGTTCGGTAGGGGGGGTTTGACTGAGGGGGGCTGACCACTTCTCCAGGAGTCTGGGAGTCGCTGGATGACAGGATTATTAGTACTAAGTTTGTTAAATCTAATAGCAGTCTTTTTGTTCAGAGAATCTAGATATAAGCCGAGGGGGGGGATTGAGGATTCTATCTCTAGTGCATGAATAGGGGTAGCTTTAAAGGCAGCGCATATCAGGTGAAGGGCCCTGTTTTGAACCTTATTGAGTAGTCGAATGTGGGCCTGTTTTCCTGTCCACCATGCTGCGCTTGCGTATGTTATGATGGGAAGTATGCAGGAGCAGTAGAGGTGTCGGAGATGGGTGTGTGACAGCCCACGTATGGTGTTGGCGAGCATTGCTATGCAGTTGACTGCCATCTCGGCCTTGGCAGCCATCTTGGCAACGTGTGTGTTGAATAAGAGTTTTTGGTCAAAGTGGACGCCTAGCCATCGCACTGATGAGCTTGATAGGACCTTGGATGTTGAGCCATCGCGTTCCGTCAGTTCAATGTGTGGGGCATTTTTGTCTTTTCGCCTTCGAGAGTAGTGCATCAGTTCTTGTTTTTCTTGGTCAGGGGACAAGCCAGCACTGTGTAACCACTGGTCGATGTATTGGTATGCTTCCGCTAGGATAAAAATGTTCGTGTCGAGGGAAAGTGAGGATACCATAATTTTCCCATCATCAACATACATGATAAGGGACGGTTTGGTATGGCGGTTGCCCTGTAGGTTCTCGGGTAGTTCTATGTTTAGTCCTACTCTTTCAAATAGATCAAGGAGGCCAGCGGAGTAGAATGCGGCTAGGATTGGTGATGCTGGGGAGCCCTGCGGGATGCCATTCTTCACCGCCTTCATGTCGCCTCTGGTGCCATCTAGACATATTGCCACCTCCCTGTCAGAGAGAAAGCTTTTTGTCCATTGGATGAGCTCCAGAGGGATGCGGCAGGTTTTCAGTTCATTGAGGAGGCGGTTGTGGTTGACAAAGTCAAAATAGCCTTTAATATCAAAGGTTAGTGCAGACGTCACTAGCCCCTGGTTCCATGCATTTTGGACGTCATGTGTGAACATGAGGACAGCATCTGAGGTGGATGCATTGGATCTCCCTCCAAACTGGGCTCCTGATATCAGGTTGTGTCGCCCTGCAAGATATGTGAGGCGGCAAGCCACCACTTTTTCGAGGAGTTTCCCCATGCATTCAAGCAGGGTTATTAGACGGTATGCTCTTGGCTGAGCATAGTCTGCTTTGTTGGGTTTGCGTAGTGCTACTGCAACTGCGCGTCTCCATTGCCGAGGGTGGTACCCTTTACTCAGGCAACGTCTGATGAGCATGGTTATCTCATCACCCATCTGGGGCCATGCCCATTTCAACATGGCATAGTTGATCTGGCTTGCGCCAGCTGCCGAGTTTGTACTCAATGAGAAGAGGGCTTCACGTACCTCCATTTCCGTTACTTCTACGAAGGGGATTTCGTCGGGGTTCCTTGACATGATGTCCGTCGTCACTGGGTTCGGGAGCGGTGGAGGTTCCTGGAATAGAGCTTCTCGCAGTGTCTCACATTTCTCCAGATGTGATATTGCTGGGGGTGCATCTGCCCCTCTGTTGAGGGCTGGCATTGGGTAGTTGCGGTGTCCTGTGGTCCACTTCCTGAGTTTCCAGATGTCGTTAGTTTCAGCCTCCTCGAGGACTTTATTGGCCCACATGGCTTTAGCATGTCTGACTAGTCTCTTAAAGAAGTTTCTCGATCTCTTGATCTCGAGTATGATATCGTCATCCCTAGTTCCGTAGTCCTCTATATGCGCAAGTTGCAGGTCGCGGAGGTGACATGTGTGGGCTGCCGCTCTCGAGAGATCCTCGTTCCACCATGGCTTGGCGGTAGGACATGTTCGGCGTTTCTTTGCGGCCTTCTCGTTGGTGGTGGTTGTTGAAAGCAAAGCGTACGACGAGCACGCAGGATAGTGTACGATAGGTAAAACACTTGCCTTGCTAGTGGAGACGGTGGTTAGCTAAAAACTTGAGTTGGTTTGAGCTTGTGAGAGCGGATAAAAGAGCAGAGAATTGTGTGTATAATTGGCCATATCTAAGGTCCTTATATACCATAGAGGGTTCAGGGTATCTACATACTACATACTACGCTGACGAGCCCATCGACAGATGCAGAATGAACGCAAGTGGAGAACTGTCAGCTACTCTATTGTTCTATTAATAAGTAGCATAATGGAAGTGTGCAGGTATTCATTCCGCACAACCTCGTGTGATCAGTGCTTCTATTGTCAACGTATGGCAAGAGCAAATGATCCGGTCTGAGCGCCCGTGACGGCGCTTATGCTGTCACGTGATGTGACATGTGACGAGAGCATGACTAGCGCTTATGCTGCTTTGTCAACAGTGGTGATGATCTTGGTTAGTGTTGAGGCGGCTTCTTCTAGTTCCTCTATACTTATGTCCCTGTCTACGTTCATCAGGTTTGTTAGCTCTGTTTCAAACACATCTATGGCTTCCCCAAGGGCCTCGGTCCATTTCTCTTTGTCCGTCTCTTTCATGTTGTACCTTATCCCACAGCTGTTGTCGATGGGCTCTATGTCGTTGAACAGAGTCCATGTTATCGCTTGGTGGTCCGAGTTGTATGCAAATTCTGGTCTGGCCTTCCAGTCGAAGGGGATCATGTGTTGCACTGCTGGCCCGTTGGCAAACGTCAGGTCGATTGTTGATGGTAGACCTCTTGTTGAGTGGGGGATGTAGGTTGGGGTCTCCAGGGTGTTCGCTAAGCTGAAGCCATGTGTGGTGAGCCAGTCAACGGTGATGCCTGTTTCGGCGTCTGATGTTACGTTGTTACCCATTGCCCATAGGTGGTGGTGCATGTTCCAGTCACCAGTTAGGATGACTGGCCGGTTGGTTGGGAGAGGGATTCTCCTCAGCTGCGCTGATGCTCTCTGGTCTCTTCGTGTTTTGTCATTATAAAGATTCACGATGGTGACCGTCGGTTTTCCTGGGATGCTGACGTTGAGCACTTGGAGGTCGCGGTCTTGGGCAATATCCGCTCTTAATGCCACCTCGAGGCCGGGTCTCTGCTTGACGTAGGTCATGACTCTGGGTGGGGGGTTGTCTGGTTTCTGTGTTGTCATAGGAAGGATAGGAGTCCATGTTCGGTGGCCAACTGGGCCCTTGTCGTCGTTTGGGGAGATTCTGTTCCACCAAGGTTCCTGGAGGAGTAAGATGTCAGCTGCGTTGATTGCTTCATTTAGGAGCGCGTGTATTGCGCTCCCTTTTTTGTTACAGTTCAATTGGATGATTTTTATTGTGTTAGGAAGCGGGGGAGTGTGCGATGAGGGCGTACTATTCATCTTTGGGTGGACTCTTGGATCTGGTTCATCGTTGTCCTCACTGCTTCCGTTGATATTCCATTTAGGTTCGCTGCCTCCGCCGCTCTCAGTACGTTGTCTACAGAGGGTCCGGCCGTCTGGTTGTTGCCTAGTGGGACAGCATTTGGGCCTGAAGCCGGTCCTTTCCCTTTGCTCCTACTGGGTTGTTTCCTCCTGTCGGCTGTGTTCTCGCGAGGGTCCCCTAGTTTCCTAAGTCGTTCAGGGCATCTTGTCCAGTTTGCTGGATGGTCGTGTCTTTCGAGGCCTGCGGCTTTGCAGTTGACACACTGGGTTCTGTTGGCAGTGTCTACCTGCATGTCGTTTGTTTGAGGGTCCGATCCGGATGGTGCGAGTGGTTGTTGTTGGTGGTTTTGTTCCCTGTGGTTTCCACCACACAGTCTGCACCGAGGCTGTTCTTTACATTGTGGGGTCTGGTGGTCGAGTTTCCAGCAGTTCCGGCACTGTGTAATAGGTGGCCTGTCTCCCCACTCTCGGATGCGGGCGAGTCGCCCAAAAGCTGCAAGGGATTTGGTGGTCCTGAGTAGCCGGGCATGTTGGTCGAAGGAGTCTACCGCAAACACTACCGATGAGTAGGCCTGGTTAGTGAGCTCTCCCTCTGGTCGCACCCATCTTGGTAGCATCACTATGCTGAGGGCTTTGTATTCGGGGTTAGCTTCCTGCAGATGTTCATGAATGTATTGTGAACTGAAAATTTCACCCATTTCGTGTGCTCCTGTTCTGACTCCGCTGATTTCGATCTTGAACCACTTCTTATCTTCCCTGATACGGCCAGACCTCCCGGGGCCTACGGCATTGACCATCCCCTCGGCAAACGGTATGGCTTCTGCAGCTGTCTGGTCCGATCTTGTAAACGCGATGCAGTTGCCTTGCTGGTTCCATTTAACTGCTGTGAACCTTAGTTGTGCGGGGGCACCCTTGGCTGCTAGAAGGTTGTTTAAGTTAGTGACTATCGTCGCATTGTCCAGCCTCTCGTTGGCTGGCGGAGGGTCGTCGAATGTAATCACTAGCCGGCTTGGGTGGTGGGCTTTGTTCGGGTTGTTGGGTGTCCTATCTTGCGCTGGTCCCGTGCCTCGATTCCTGGGGTTTCCCTGTGTTGCGTTATGGCTGGCCGCATTGGCGTAGGACCTCGGGTTGTGGATGCTGGTGTCTAGGCCGTTTTCGGGTGGGTTAGCGTTACCTATGTCTCCAGTCCTGCCGCCTCTGTCATTTCCGTCAACTTTGCTGGCTATTCTCCTGACCTCGATGGCTAGTGTCTGTATGGCCTCGTGTATCGGGTCTGGGTTGGCAGTTGGTTGGTCTAGCTTTTTACCAGTTAGTAGTTCATGCATGAGTACAAGCATCTGTGGTATCTCGTTTCCCAAGGCCATCTGTTCGCCCGTCAGGCTCATCAAGTTCTTCGCAGCCTTTCCAGCCTCTTTTACAAGGTTATACAGCTCAGCCCTTAAGGCATACGCGTGATCTCCTTGGTTGGGGGGGAGAGGTTTGGATCTGGAGTTTAGGCTGCTGCGGCTCGCATTTGAGGTGCGTGAGGGGGTGGGTGTGGTGTTTGTGGTACCAAACACATCAACATCCTCACTATCGTCCATGTCGCTGCCCTCCTCTCCAGATTCCGGAGGTGGGAAGAGGCCCGTGGGCCCTTTCTTCCTCGGTCTCTTAGCCTCAGGGGTTAATTTGTTCCTCGAGTTAAGGAAGGTGTTGTATGAGAGTGGTTCCTGGGTGGGTTCTCCTTGGAGCGTGTTTGCATTTGTCGGCGACCTCGAAACCAACGCATGTGCACGTTTGCTCGGAGTAGGAGCGGGAGCAGCAATGTTCGGTGCGGGAACATGTATATTGGGGGGTTGGCGACCCCCGTGGGGGTCGCCCGAGTGAGTGTGTGCCATTTTTCGCCGTGGGAAAGTTGGCGATGATGGACGTGGGAGAAGAAGAGAGGCCTGGTCACGTGATATCCCTGATGTAATTCAGGGCAACGCCACGCAGTATGAAGGCTGGTGCTGGTAACTTTGGCCAGCACGACGTTCGTACAGACGTCGGGAGAGAAATGGCCAACGAGATGCTGGAATGCACTGTCGATGACTTTATGGATCATTACGCGGCCTGCAAACCTTCGCAAAAATCTGTCGATGACGTCTACGCAAGGTTGACTACGGAGCGACGTGTAATAACGGAGGTTTATGAAGACGGCACAGAAGTTCAGCAGGGCGGCAAAGAGATAAGTAAAGAGGGGGAGGCTCAGCAGGGCAACAAAGAGGCTGAACAAGCTGCGGAAGATGTTGGGCAGGGTGACACAGAGGTCGACCAGGTTCGTAGAAGCGAGAGGCTGGCCAAAGGAGTCAAGTCGACGCAGGCAAAGAAGCCAGAGACTGGAGGGGTACAGCAGGAGGAGAGGACTAGAAGATGGGCTTGGAGAGCTTTTCCGGCATCACCGTCATTGATCGAACGGAGCGAAGACCGTCTCTTCGCAAAGCTTCAACCAATCATCAAGGAGATCCGCGACCGGTCGTGTCAAGATACAGCCGGTATTTCGAGGCAGTCCGAACTGCACTACCGGAGCTGCCCAAATACGACTCTCAGCTCAGCAATACTCGGGACAACATTCCGTTTTGATGCTTGTTTTAACGTCAAGCCTGAGCAGACGGGCGAGATCGAGTTGACAGACGCAGCGGTGATCGCAGAGTTCAAGAAATCCAAAACCCCGGAGGAGACATATAACGTTAGTGTTGACTTATCTGACCTACGACATAATGAAATAACTGGATTGTAGAATCGTCAGCAGCTCGTCTCGGCGGCAAGCCAGATCATGAACGAGGACCCCCGTCGCATGTGGACATATGGTGTAAGCCTGTTATTTCAAACATCAGAACGAGGCTGATAGAATATGCAGATTACGATCGAAGACAATATGATGTCCCTCTGGTATTTCTGTCGTTCCCACTCAGTCAAGTCAATGTCATTCGACTTCACCAAGGTACGTGTCTCCTTCCGTCTTTGTACCTCTCATCTTATATTCTCCGAAGGACATCAAGACTTTCATCCGTGTCATAATGTCATTTGCTTTTGCTACGCTAGAAGAGATCGGTTACGATCCCACCGTCCAGAAGGCAATGTACAAAAACTCTCCCTGCTACGTCTATGAGTTGGGTACTGCAGAGGGACCCAAGTATTACAGGACAGTAAGGCCACTGTGCAATTCACGAATTCTCTGCATAACTGGGAGGAAGACGCGTGTTTGGAAGGCAGTGGAGGTCACGGGTTTTAAAGATGATGAATTGGACAAGAAGGGGGATGCGCCAGCGGTTGCGCTGAAGGATGTCTGGCTTGACGAGGGCTCGAAGACGGAAAAGCAGATTCAGGATGAGATATTTGCGGCTCTCGACCAGGTGAAGGAGGAGGATTACAAATGGGCGTCGGGCGAGTTGAAGAAACACATCCAGACAGCGCTTGAGAATCGTGAATACAGGAGGTACTTCGTAAAGGTCGTAGATGATGCGCTTCTTCAGAAAACACCATCCCGTCACCCAAGTGCCAAGGCGCGGTCCGACCTCTTTCACGTTCGCCGAAAAGAACACATCCCCTTATCCGAAATGGCTAAAGCCTCTGCTGACTCGGTGAATAGCCTTCCGGCTCATACTCCTGGGAAGGCCAACGCAGATTTTCCTCGCGGCTACAAAGTCAAGGTCCACTATCGCCTGATCTATGGAGAAGTTGGTTTTTCTCTTGAGCAATGTCGGGATCTCAAGGACTCGTTCAATGCAATCCATGATGTGTTCATAGGTGAGCTACTGTGTCTCATTTCTATCGTTAAGTTGTTGACGTGTCTTAGGCCTCGTTCTGATGTATCTCGCTCGCTGGGTGCACCGGGATGTGAGCTTAGGCAACATTATTCTGGTTCGTCGCTGGGGTCGCATATTTGGGATGATCAGTGACTTGGAGTATGCAAAAGCATTTGCATCCGTTACCGCCAGTACTGACCACAAAACGGTACGCTTTTTTGATTCACAACTGAGGTTAGCCAATCTCATATTGCTTTGCTAGGGAACACCCTTTTTCATGCCAATTGAGGTTCATAACAATACAATGCTCTATGAGAAAGCAACGGAAGCAAATGACTCAGCGTTTGGCCCTCTCCGGCGTCCCACAACGAACAATGACACCCGGCCCGCGACCCAGAACACAGACCGGCCACCAAGATCTAAATTTCAACATGATCTAGAGTCACTCTGGTGGATCATGCTGTGGATTCTTCTCTATGCAAAATGTCCAGAGAGACTGAAGGAAAAGCTCATATCGGTGGCCAGGATTATCAACAATCACTTCCAGGTCACTGAAGTTCCCAGCTCAGCACGATCTCGACTCCTTTCCTGCTCGCGAGACGACTTTTTGTCCACCATCGAATCATGTCTTCACCCCCAACTCACACCTCTCGCTCTCCCTCTCAACGCTATTCGGCTCGAACTGAATTCGTCCTACAAGTCCCAACACATGTTCATCAATGTTGACAAGCCAGAAGCTTATGATTATATCTATTCCAACGTCTGGAATTACCTCACTCCCCTAATCCTATACATCGTGGACCCGGAGGCGGAGTCCTTTTCAATCGACCCGTTTTTTCGAGAATCATTTCGTTTGCATGAGCAAGCTTCGGAGCCTACCATCGAGAGCCAGCCGCAACACATACCGGAGTATCCAACATCCTCTGACGATGATGATGATTATGTATACGAAGAAGATGATACTCTTGATGATGAAGGGAATGCTAAGGGGAAAAAGCGGACTCGGAAGAGGGAGATGGTGGTGAGGGGGGAGATTGCTGAACGTAAGCGTTTGCGTCTTAGAATAGGTGCATGAATAGTCCATGTTGAACGTCGAAGTGTTTGATTGGCCCTTTTTTACCACATACGTCTGTCTCCAACTTGCTTTCTCTTTTTCACCGACATCCTTCCCAGTCTTCTGAACCCTGATTCCGAATCCTGCTATTGTACCATTGCTGTGTACGTAGCTATGAATAAACCATCATCTGTATATATTTATTGCAAAACTCGCCGCAATGGTTAACCCAATCTGTAGTACCGCGTAGATAAGACCAATGCCCAAGTCGATGGCGTTAGTTTGGGAGTGCACCAGTGGTGTGCCAGGCGCCGACTTCGCACCGAGTCGAGTCAGCGACTGTGCGATCCCCGGGAAAGTCGACGGAAGTCTCGGCGTGACCTTCAACGGAATCCAACCTGTTCAGCGACAGGAGCTAGGGAGCCAATGATTGGTACGCCATAATCAGAGTGTTCCGATATCGTTAGAGCAGGACCTCACGTGCAAAGTCGGAGTCGGTCGCCCAAGCCATCGCACGCCGTCGACTTTGGCCGTCGAGTCGGCGACTGGTACACCACTGGAGTGGCGAGGATATGGTATGAGCAGTGGGAATATGGTATTTTGGGTATCTGATTTAGTTCAATAAATAAGAAGAGTGAGAAACTGATGCAAGGAGCGCGAGTTATAACCTAAGAATGAGACTGAATCGTTCGAATGAGCGTGCGGGTTTGTCGAAAATGGACATGTAAACCTGGAACCAAGAAATAGCCCCACGATAGAGACTTTGCGAAACGATATCGGCTCGCACGTGCACTACGTTGCAGCACGACGAGCATCTCCTCCCGTACCAGCCCGACCGCCATTACATTCCCCATTTGAGCACCAATCCCCTCTGTAGGTACGAAGCTAGTCTTTGACCCGAACACCTTAACCCTCGCAATCTCGGTCCTCCGCAATTCCATCTCCCTTGCAAACTGGTCAATAACCTGCTCATCAGCCTGGGCTTTGATCAAGATTGCATCAGCCTTAGCCTTAGCTGCCAACCGCGTAGCTTCGGTGAAGATGTGACAACGAGGGGTCACGAACGAAAACAAATATTGCGAGCGACGCTGCGTCCATCAGCGTCTGAAGCGACAAGAGTCCGAATGGTCCAGTCGACGAGGAGAAACGAGAGGGAGAAGGCAAGAGAGAGAGAAAGAGATCAGCCGAAGTTTTAGAGAAAGAGTGGGGAGTGCATTAACTGAAAATCTCTAGCTACTTGACAAGTACCCGTACCACTACGAGTCTAATGTTCAAATCTAGCTACGATTGTTCATGATAGCTACTAAACCGTAGGGAGGTAGATAGGAAAGTCAGTACGAATATTTGAATAATAGGGCGTACGTGGCAGGGGAAAGAAATGAAGAGAAATGAAAACAAATGAAAACAAATGAAGAAACTAAATAGACGAGCGCACGAGACTATGATATACATCTAACATTAAGGGAGAGATTGTAGATACAAATGGAGAGGGTGGATACGAACGGATATTTATATATTTTGAAGAAAGACTGGATGGATTCTCCATGTTTTGGGAAGGGTGTTGACACGGTAATGCGTGACATGCTCTTCATCACATGACTTGTGATCTTGTCATACGCTGACAATAAATCCTTGTCAAATCAATGCTGTGCGATAACCACATAGACATCAATTATGCTTCTATCTATTTTTATATACAATAGAATAGTACACATTGCTCTCGCACCTTGTCTGCATGTTGAGTGATGCGGTAGTTTACTTAGGGTAGATGCTTAGTCATTGGACTACACAATATGGTATATAAGGACTTTCTCCATTATGATAGAATACAACTTTCTCTGCTCTCTACATTGCGTGTATACAACTCGCTCTCAAGCCCTTCAAGCTTTTACAACAGTTCACTCTGTAAGTGCATGCGTTCTACCTTCTAGTACACCACTACGCAATGTTCTGCTGTTAACAGGTTATGGGCCCTGGATAGTCTGTATGATGAGCGAACAGCTCTGTGCAATGGCGCTTCTTAGCACATCTGCACAAGCTAATCCGCTTGATGAGGGCAGTCTGTATGACCTTGTTAGGCAGAGTGAACCATGTTCCATGGCCAACTCTGTTATCCTGACATTGTGCAGCCCACGTACGACTCTATGGCGACCATAGCTTGTTGACGCGTCCATTCGCAGTCTTCAGAAGCTTATGCAATCTCTTCCAGATATCTTTACAATGGCCCAAGCTCTTGTTGTGACCTTGCCCATTCTCCAAGGAGCCATCGACTACGATGAATGGCAATACGAGGTTGGAATGGTCATGGACCAATACACCATACCAATTTGCAATGGAGTGATCACCACTCTGGGTGCATGCATGCAAGGGATATACACTCTTCCTGTTGCAGCGGTGACCCTGCCAACTCCAGAAGAGAATGCCAATATCAATAATTGGCATACAGTGAATTGTGCCGCTCTAGCAATTCTCATGAACAAGTTGTCCCGCGACCTCCACAGGCACAACCACACTACGGCACATGCGCTATGGCGGGACCTTGCCACCAGGCTCGGAACTGCAGGCATTCCGGAGGTAATTGTTGCAGTCGACGCGATACAAGGGTTTGCCTTCTCAGGCAAAGTTGATCTCACTCAGGAGATCGCTACATGGAATAACCACATCCACGCCCTTCAAGCTCAACAGCTCACCATCTCCAAGCCTTTACAGGCTATTATGCTTATTCAGCGCATTCCTGACAAGTGGGAATATCACCGTACATCCCTGCAAACTCAATATCAAAACACGTTCTCCGCCCTGACAATCAACATTGTCTCCAACACCCTTCACGCCGCTTATCACACCTCCTCGTCCTCCGCCTCCGCCGCTTGCTTCTCTGGGGTCCACCCAGGTGGGAAGAATCCCAACTGGAGGAACCAAAAGGGGAAAGGTCCCCAGAACCAGAACCAGAATTAGAACCAGTCCCAGCCACAAGGCCAGCGTAATTCGCAGGGACAGGGACAGAATCAGGGTCAGAGTTTGGGACCTGGACCAAAGAACCCCCAGCCCAACCAGCCGTCCTCCAATCAGGAGGAAGAGAAGAAGAAGAAGTCCCGTCATGGTGGTAAAAAAAAGAAGGCTGCAATCACCGCAGCCCAACAGGCATCTGCCTCCGGGTCATCTGACCCGTTCATTCAACCACCCGGCTCCGGCCTTGCAATTGCCAACCAGGTGACTCACAACCCTCTGCCTGGTCCATCAACATTCACATCTGGTTTCACCCTTGCCGTGGGAAACCCCCATGCAATCTAAGAGATCTGTAACTGCTCTGCAGCGTGCGCAGCATTGTGCCCAAATCGGGTACAAAAAGAGGTTGTCAGAGAAGTTCCCCCATGCTTCCTCCGCAGAGTGGGAACAGAGTGGGTTCAAAGACCCCTTCTGGCACAGGACCACCCCGTGTCCTCCCTCTCCTCTGATCTTCTCCTCCGTCAACAACATGGAGGTAGATGACGACGCTGTCTCACTTGGGATGTCTTACGGAAGCGATTCATATTCGTATGTATCTTTCTTTTTGCATCGTCCCCTCACTCACAATTGTTCCCAGACTCCCCCCGTCCCCACGCGAACCCGCGAGGATGTGATGAGCGAGGTTGAGGGCTGGATTTTCCAAATGAACAATTATGATAATTATATGTCTGCTATTGATCGTGCCGGGGCTAGTCCCCCTAAATATACTTTTTCTGCACTTGTATTGAGCGTGACTGAGGAGAACTCAAAACCATCTGCGAGATGTGAAGAGAGCGATTGCATAGACTGCAACACTTTAATAACTTATGCACAGGGACCGCCTGCTGTATGGACATTGGACTCAGGTGCCTCAATGCACTTTACGCCCCACATGAGCGATTTTGTCCAATTCGAAGAAGAGAACTTTGGAACAGTCAGCACTGTGGGAAATACCATGCCTCTTCCTATTAAGGGTCAAGGGACTGTGATCATACAGCACCACTTGCACTAAAACCAAAAATAACCTGCTTGTGGCCCGTTTATTATGTACCAGGATTTTGGAATAGACTTTGTTATATTCCCTTGGGGCTATCGTGTACTATAATATCCATCCATTCCTATCATCGCCCCGCTTGTCAAGGACCTGTCATCTTTCCGCTAATGTGCTAGTTAGGTAGTAGAAGTGAAATCAATACAAAATCACTATAAGTCGCAATGGGTCACTAAGTTCACCACTACTAACTGCTAGTGCTCGCGAACGAGTTTCGAAGGGGAGATAATCAAGTAGGTAGATAGGGGTGGGGGGTGGTATTAGCTAGCGAGATGTCTCACCAGTGGTTTTGGTAGCTAGTGAGCGGGAGCTCACTAACGGGGTGGTCGCTAGATGACGACGGACAAGGTTGTTTAATTGAAATATAACTTTGAATCCTAAATGACGGCTACGTCACTATAGATACCAAGATAAAGGATTTGCGAGGATAGTTAACAGGCCAGTAGCTAGCTGCACTGTGGTTATACCCTCCTGATCTAGTGAACGTACCGACTTGTACCCTCTTGATACAAGATGCGATGTGAACGCTAGTGATTGTTTGTCGATCAACTTGCTATATCCAATCTATAGGAATTCTTGTTAATCTAATCTCACTTCCTTAATCTGAGGTCTCTATTGACCGAAGCTAAATCTTAATTCACACTAGACAAGTCACTTAATAAATCACTTATATATGATCTATCACTAGACGAGCTGGCAAGATTGCTTGTCCAACACGCTTGCTAGCGAGGGGTATTTATACATCGCGAGACTAACTAGATTACATATGACAAAACAGTAAAACATCGGATTATCGGACGGTCGGGCTTCTGCTAGCTACCCTATAACCTGGGTTGAGGGTTCGCTAGGCCAATTGGAGGCCTATCTAGTTATCCCTGATGGGTGTCCGTATGGACGGTGCTCTCGTGAGCGATAATACCTAGCTACATCCATCGGTAGCTAGGGTCGGTAGCATATGACGTCAGGCCGTCATGTGTGCCTAGTTATCATCTTTATTCCAACATGTGGTCGATCTCTATCGAGCGACCGATAATTAGCTGGCGCCTTGCTATTGGTACCCGGAGCGGCTTTGCATCGCCTCACGAGCCCGATTGCTCGCGAGGTATCTCCTTCACTATCCGGCCCTTCCGACGCCTGTCTTGGTTTGATTCTGGGGGGTTCGCTAGCGCGGCTGTGCGCTGACTAATCGCTAGGCTTGAGCCGTAGCTAGAATACTATATCGCGAACCGGTCTTTGAGGAGTTGTGTTATTCTAAATAGACTGACGTCGCTAACCGTTTTGGGTGAATAGGGTTGTGTCGCTAGACCTCAGGGCCCATTCGCCTTAGTGATCCGTTGATCTACTGATCCGGGACGCTATAGATAGTCGTAGCGAGACACTTTAACGTGCTAGCGAGGCTCCGCTTGCTAGATAGACCTGTAGCTAAGGGTATGTTCGTCCGAAGCTAATAGTATTCTTCCTCGATACCGTACGCTTTTCCGGTAAAGGGTACTAATGACCGGTCCTTCTAGTGAGGTTCATAGCTAGGTACTACATCACTCCTAGCGAGGGTTCCTTGATGTTACTAACGGCCTAACTAGTGATATTCCTAGTTCCTGTAATGGATTCACGATCGAAATCGTTTCGGCCGTAACACCGCTATCTCTCTCACTGCGATTACTCCAATGTTTACTCAGCTACAACGTCATATTTACTCAGCCACCACTAGAGACTCTCCAGTAGGAATACCCCAGTAGTATATATACACCTAGATACTCTGCTGTATTCCTTACACTTTACCAACTCGTTGATTCCCCTTCTCTACTCTCTCATCGCCCTCAAGTCTTCATCACTTGTTGCAACCTGAGTTGACCACTTAGGAAGGTCGTAACAGACTTCTTTCGATTGGCACCTTCCTTAAGGCAGGTCTTCGATCAGAAGCTAATTTAAATGGAACTAGACTCATTACACCATGAGGCAATTCATGGATGTTCACTAAACCGGCAAAACACAATGTATCCTTGCATCACGTCCACTCACACATACTCTATAATCATGCGGTGGGCAAATCCGTGACATTAGAAGCCTCATCATTTGATCTATGGCATTGTTGCCTCGGACACCCTTCCGATCAAGTCCTTCAGAAGGCCTGAGAAAATTTGTTCGGCATACCACCTATTGATATCATGATGAAACATCTATGTGAAGGTTGTGCCCTTGGTAAAATGCACCAGAAGCGCTTTCCGCTTCAGGAGCCCAAAGTGCGCAAATACCTGGAGGTTGTACACACTGACCTCATGGAATTCCCAACAACCTCCTACCACAAATTCAAGTGGGTCATCACGTTCCTTGACGAGTACTCTGCCCATGCCGTCATTGTTTTTTTACGCTCAAAAGCGGAAACGCTAACTGCTTTCAAGCAGTTCATGGAAATGATAAAAGTGGAACAAGCCAGGTATAGGATTCAATGTCTTCACTCCAATAATGGAGGGGAGTTCACGTCAAAGGCATTTGAGGAATTCCTATTGCTACATGGTATCAAACACACAACGTCTGCACCCCACGTGCATCAACAGAACGGTTGAGTGGAGCACTTTAATCAGATGCTCCGAGAAAAAGCTGAGGCCATGCAATTACATGCAAACCTCACTCCATCATACTGGAAGTTTGCGGTCTGAACCGCTGCCTTTTTGTACAACTGTACTCCCATTCGATGTCTCAAGTGGAAAACCCCATATGAAGTCTATACTGGCATAAAGCCAGATATGCAACGAACAAAAATATTTGGATGTGGAGCCTATGTATTTATTCCCCCCAAGATGCGCAAGGATAAACAAAGTCCGCACTCGGAACCAATGATCTTCGTCGGATATGATGGTGATGGCATCAAATACATATTTATCCACCTCCATCAAGGGAATGCAATCTTTAGATCACCCACAGCCATTTTTGACAAGAGTTGGTATCCTCGTTAACCCATAGATTCAACTAAATGTAACGAGGCGATAGAGAGAGGATCAATTCCTCCACCTGATCCCCCTGCCCCTGGCAGTGGCAATGCTCCGCCACCTCCTCCCTCAAACTTTGGTCCAGGAGCTCCACCAGCTCCACCTCCACCGCCTTTGGGATCAAGTGCTCCACCTGCACCTTCCCAGGGTCAGCCACCACGTGGCCAAAGAGTCACAGTGCATACTCCCTCAACTTCTCAAAGTGCTTCTCCAGCACCAAAAGAAGAACCAAGAAACCCAACACCATTGGACTACACCCCTGTTCCCGATTTGACCTCTCAACCTGAGGTCAGGCCATCAAATTGGCCTGCTTCTCCAGCAATGCCGGAACAGGAAAGATGACTGTTCACACAGGGGAGGACTCCTTCACCAGAGCCTGTGCACCGATCCACACGTCCAAAGCAAGTACTGCTTCGTCTCAATAACGTCTATGGTGACAGGGCTCACCCAGTCAAAACTCTACGCGGATATGATTGTGGAGAGTGGGTTCCTCTGCAAGAACGAGCTGTATGGTCGCACGGTAACTACTGGCATGATAATCGACCTCCCGCACAAAATATGCCTGACGAAGAGGCAGGTGCACGTCTACGTCAAATGCGCCAAAACTTTAATGAGCGCAAAACAACAGGAAACCCCATATTTGACACATGGCAAACTGATAAACCAGTGGATCAAATGGAAGAAGATCCAATAGCTCAATTTGTGAAAGAAGGGGGAGTAAAATTTATCAACTATTTAATTGCACAGGCAAATTCCGCCGAGGTTAAAAATAACACACCAAAGCAGCATTGAGATTTAGCAAAATTAACTGCTGAAGAACGTGCTAAATGAGATAGTGCCAAAAATGACGAAATGAAAGCGCTTAAGGATCAACAAGTATATGAACTAGTTGATCTCCCAAAAGGAAGGAGAGTGATCAAAAATCGCTGGGTTTATACCGCCAAGTCCAATGGTAGATATAGGGCTAGGCTAGTGGCAAAAGGTTTCTCACAAATCAAGGGCGTCGATTTTGACAAACTATTCTCACCAGTTGTCCGATACAAGTCCACGCGTATACTACTTGTGTTAGCGGCTCTAGAAGATTGGGATATAGAAGGTCTAGACGTGAAGACCACCTATCTATATGGACACCTTGAGGAAGAGATATTTATGGAGCAGCCAGAAAGACATGTCATTCCTGGCCAAGAGAAAAAGGTGTGGAGGTTACGTTGGGCATTATACGGCCTTAAGCAAGCCGGCTTATCCTGGTGGTGCAAAGTATCCGCGTCAATGATAACCCTAGGATTCAAGCGATGCAAATCTGATGCTGGCGTATATATTTATGTCAATCCAAATGTTGACACGGTAACACGTGACATGCTCTTCATCACATGACTTGTGATCTTGCCGTACGTCGACAAATGATCCTTGTCAACACGATGCTGTGCGACAACCGCATGGACATCAATTATGCTTCTTTCTATTAATATATACAATAGAGTAGGAACGCATTGCTCTCGCACCTTGTCTGCATGTTGAGTGATGCGGTAGTTTACTTAGGGTAGATGCTTAGTCATCAGACAATCCATATGGTATATAAAGACTCTGTCCACTATGCATAAAATTAACTTTCTCTCTGATCTTCACATCGCGCGTACAAACTCGCTCTAAGCTTTTCAAGCCCCTCAACAAACAGTTCACTCTGTAAGTGCATATGTTCTACTTCATAGTACACCACTACGCAACGTTCTGCTGTTAACAGGTTATGGGCCCCGGATAGTCTGTACGACGAGCGAATAGCTCTGTGCGATGGCGCTACTCAGCACATCTGCACGAGCTAAACCGCTTGACGAGGGCAGTCCGTATGACCTTGTTAGGCAGAGTGAACCATGTTCCATGGCCAACTCCTCAACCCTGACATTGTGCAGCCCACGTACGACTCTATGGCGACCATAGCTCGTTGACGCGTCCATTCGCTGTCTTCAGAAGCTTACGCGAATTTTTTCCAGATACCTTTACAATGGCCTCAGCACTTGTCGCTACTTTGCCCATCCTTCAAGGAGCCATCGACTACGACGAATGGCAGTACGAAGTTGGAATGGTAATGGATCAGTACACCATGCCGATCCGCGATGGAGTCATCACCACTCTGGGCGCGTGCATGAGAGGGATTTACTCTCTTCCTGTGGCAGCGACTACTCCGCCGACCGCAGAAGAGAACGCCGATATTAACAATTGGCACACGGTGAATCGCGCCGCACTCGCGATACTCACAAACAAGCTGTCCCGCGATCTCCGCAGGCACAGCCATACCACAGCGCATGCGCTATGGCAGGACCTTGCCACCCGGCTCGGAACTGCTGGCATTCCGGAGGTAATAGTCGCAGTAGATGCGATTCAAGGGTTCGCCTTCTCAGGCGAGGTTGATCCCACCCAGGAGATCGCCCAGTGGAATAACCACATCCGCGCCCTTCAGGCACAACGCCTCACAATCTCCGAGCCTTTACAGGCCATAATGCTCATTCAGCGCATTCCCGACAAGTGGGAATATCACCGTACCTCCCTCCAAACGCAGTATCAGAACACATTCTCCGCCCTGACGATTAACATCGTCTCCGACACACTCCGCGCCGCATACCACACCTCCTCGTCCTCTGCCTCCGCCGCTCGCTTCTCTGGGGTCCACCCAGGTGGGAAGAATCCCAACTGGAGGAACCAAAAGGGGAAAGGTCCCCAAAACCAGAACCAGAATCAGAACCAGTCCCGGCCGCAAG
>QFDT01000817.1:0-14366 GCA_003315915.1 Macrolepiota dolichaula | reverse complement strand
GTAGTGTGATCAAAGTCGTTCCGCCTTCTCGATATCAATATCCACGTCGGTTTCACTCCCATCTCGTTGCCTCTTTCCCTCGTGGCCATAGATGTCACTGTCCACGCCCTCTTCAGCACGAGTGAATGTCTCCATCTGGATTGGTGCATCAGTATTGATGTTGAAAAAAAAATTCAGATAGAACGTAAGGACGGGTAATTCAAATGGAGGTGTGAGATTGGTGAAGAGATTGTAGGGTTGTAAAGACACTTAGGTGTCGGGATGACAAGGTCAGACGATTGAAGTCCCCAGGGATGTCGCACGAGGTTGAAAAATGACCAGGAAGTCGCAGAAAATAACATAATGCCGTTGGGTATGAATCTATACTCACTTGGACATGAACACCCACACCCGACTGGGCTCCCACAGCGGTTCTCTGCAAGTGTCTGGAAGCAACACCCCTAGGCATTGTGGCAGGTCCTTTGAAGCCTACTTGACCGGATTGTGATGAGCTACTAGGAAAATGTTAGTGAATGCTCAGAGTGTTTGGTTAAGGAACATACTAGACTTCTGCTCCATTCTGAGTAAACCCTGTGAGGCGACGAACGGCTCGGCAGGCAACGATCTGGATGTATTGAACCCATTAGCCTATCAGTCTGTACTGAATGAGAAGTAGACTGACCGTTGAGAAGACCGCGGCTGGGACGTTGAAGATGACACTCATGATCGGGTTCAGATTCATCACCATGAATACAGTAGCAAGGAAGTTTGCAATGAATCTATACGTGTGAGTGTGCCAATGTCAGTACGCAAGGAAGTTCAGTAGTCGTACGGCAACGACGTACGCGAGGATGAAGTAAATCAACCCATCCCTGAAGATGAGATGTGCGAGACGACTCCTTCCAATCATCCGCTCCGTTGGTTCCCGTGAGCCCGCAAGTTTGTACACGTTCAGTAGGAGGACGCAGAGATCGAAGCACATGGAGTAGATGAAAATGGTAGCAAGGATCCTGTTATGGGTTTCGGTGATAACGCATCCTACATCAGGCATCCACTGTGCTTTGAGCTGAATGCCTATGGAGTGATGATGGTTGGTTAGGAGCTGAAAAGCGAAATTGCTCGAAGTATTACCTTGAAGGATGAGTGACCAGTGCCCGAGGATTACCAAAACCAAGAACCCGATAATATATTTATTCTGTGCCCAAATGGCCATCCTATTCAGGGTGATGACAGGGTGAGTCCACATAGGAAATGCCAAATCAGTACGAGTTACTTACGTCCTGATCGACAAGTTGATGCTAGCGAGTCCAACGGCAGCATCACCTGCTATTTGATTGAAGGTATATATTGCTTGACAATTGATCTCCCTGTGGTACGATTCAACAACGGCAGGATGAATGGAGGTAATACGGCAACGCACGTAGTGGAGTCTAATGCGATAACACTGGATAGATCAATTAGTATGGAACATTCTCATTAACGGGGAAAGTCACACACATGCCGATCAAAGCAAACAGAAGGAGATACCGGTTGGCGAAATAGAAAATCTGAGGACGGCGTTGAGAAAGATGCGCAACTAGTTGTGGTCGCAAGTACGCACCATTGGCCAACGAAACTTCTTCTTTCCTCGTAAGAAGTCGAATTCAAAATCCAATGAAATGAACCATTCGAAACTATGTAAGGGGATCAGCACCGCTGGTTGTGAATCGATATAGCCCAAGCGAGGACGTACGCATAGAGGCCCAGCAAAGAGTGCATGAACTTGCCAAAGATGGCGGCTTCCTTCTGAATCTCTAGTGGGTCTTGCCAGTTGGGCATGATGGGCGATGGAGAGAAAGGTAAAGAGAAGACAAAGGGAGAGGAATATGCAAGGAACCAGAGAGACAGATGGCCGCCTATAAGAGCCTTTCAGAGGATGGGAGGGCGAGTTTCTGTGAAATGAAGCATGCATGCTTTAAATATGGAATACCGAGGAAATCCCTGATGATTCATTTGAAAGAAGGCTAGCTTTGGCTGGAAATGTTGAAGGGAAACCTAACCCCATTAAGGCCTTCTTTGGACTTCTCCCCTTATGGGGCCGGTAGTGACGGCAAGCGCTGCTTCCATCACATTGGTTGATGAACGCCGTCTCAGGGTGCTGACACTCGGAAATGTGCAACTTGGGAACAAGGGGTTCTCCTGTTCTTTCATACGCTTTGAGCAGGTTTTCAGTGAAAGTGGAGCACAGTGCCATGGGCACTCGTATCAACACTCACGACATTGTCATATTTCGTTGTTTTCCGGATGATTACGGGATTACAATCAGCATGGGTTCAGTCCCCACCAAAGCACCAGCTGGAAATGGATGAATATCCATTCATTTAGTGGGGCGGGGGGAATAGATAATGGACCTACAAAGAGCTAGAAGACCCGGTCCTAGATCCCGCAAGACTGAACCGTATATGTCGATGCGTTTTTCATGATATGAGGAACCTCCACGCTCTTCACGTTACCGTACTTGGCACTCGCTTAGAGTCGTTAGAAACCTGATATAATGGTCATACAATGGCACAAAGGGAATGCCTGACATATGTGGGCCCTGCCTTTCCTGGAATTCGTCGTATCCCCAGTGTCCGTGAACCTGAGCCTAGCCTGACAATCTGGTATCTTTTCATGTTCGAATCCGAAACGGGAGCAACCTTTGAGGAATAAAGGGCACAAGAAGCAAATTGGGGAAAGGCGCTTAAATTTTGTCATCAGATCCCGTGTGGCTTCGGTAATCACCGCTAACGTAAGGAAGCTTTCTGTAATTTGGGCATGTACAGAACGAAGAACACCTTTTGCTCGCAGCGTTCTCATCTCCTTCGTCAACTTTGATTAGATAAAAGACGCAGGATGCGTGTTTTTCATTGGTACAATGGTCCTCGAGGCTTCATATACAATTGGGGAGAAGCAGACCGTTTTCAAGGAGACCAGAATACCCGTCCAATAACCACGTTCCAGCGCCATTAATCGCTAATTAACTTGCCGCAGGGGGGCTCACAGGCTCGCGCTGGCCGCTTCGGAAATTCTCAAATTAAAGCAGCGACAGGTTGTGGTGCCTGTCCCTACATCTCAATTTTCCGTAACGGAGAGACCACCTCTATCGTCGCTTCCGGGATCAAGTCCACCGGACCACATTTTCTTTATCGAGCTCCTGCTAAATGCAAGGAATCACATTTTCACGATGCGGGCGGCCCTTCATGATTTGCGTACCTCCTGTCAAATTAACTCGGATTGGAGCCGTAGGAGAGTGAAGGTTCCATGAATCACAAACATTAAACCTCTCGACTTTCGACAGAACGATGAAACGTTTGCGATGGCGACCAACGTAAGCATAAGTAGCAAATTAGCACTGATGGATGGGCGAAGGGTTCAGGCGGACATTACCGTGGTTCATGCGGTGCTTATATTGCACAGAAAGGAACGATTCTCTGGACGATGTAGCTCCGTACGAAGGGTATTTGCAAACTTGCCTACCGATTACTCTCCCGGAATCAGCTCAGGATAGCTGACTGGAGGTATTCACCAGCGCCGTGAGCGGCGGGGTGAGGATGAGGTATATGCATAACGGATGCTAGAAACGACAATATTCGAAAAAAACGTGTTGAAAGGGCTTAGACAGGTGGTACAAACTCGTGGGCACCCACTTGGCTTCTGGGTGAGAAATTAGAGTGGCAACATTGCTCGCGACTTCTCAAGCCAGAAGGATGGAGAGCACAATCGTTCGTAGGTCGGAGCTATTAGTCTATTATTATGAGTGGCGTTAGGTTCGAGCAGAATTCCCCAAGGTCAAAGCCTAGAGAGGGCCGGTCTGTGGGCACCGTTGTGTGCCATTGATATGTATTTTTACCAGTTCCATTCTTTCCTGTGAATAGATAGTTCGAATCTGCTAATTGATTAAAGCTTCGTGTCAAAGTCAACTAGGAAAATGAAACGAAGGTTGAGTGACTTACACCTATATGGACCAACGGCCCGTTATTCCATGCCGCGTGCTTCATCGACTGACTTTCGGACAAGATGTAGGGTCTTAGCTAATTTGATATGCTGATTATCGAGTGGGAACTGAAGACTGAGTGATAGGCTGCGGTCTCGAATGGCGATTTGGTTGAACGGGATGTCAGCGCTCGAATACTGCTCCATGATAATGGGTTCCTGGTATGTCAAAGAGTAATTGATGACCACTCATTTAGGCGCAGCTTAAGAGATTACTGGACGTTGTTACTTCCACTTGGGCGATGGACACGATAGACCTGTGGTATCTTGGTCATTTGTTGTTTTACAGTGAACGGACAGTAGCAAACTCAATTCGGACATAAGTACCCTAGTGGTGTAGAGCGGGTGTATCGTTCAGCGGGTGAGACTCAGACTACAGCTGAACGTGATGTGTAAAAGGTATCTGGTCTGATGTCGTCTACATTATGTCCTGTGTACCCTAGCTCCAAATTATACCATAATAATATAACCTACTATCTCTGTCCGTATCCCATTCTCTATCCCCACAGTGGGCGGATGGATGTAGCACAATTGCAGTAGCACTTCCAAAACAAAATAAGAGATGATATCCCAAGAAAAGCTCATAAGTGATAGATTCAGCAACATTACTCCAGTGCTCAGGGCGCCCAACGCCAATGACTATATCCGTGATCACCCCTTCTAACAGACTTGACATTTCTGGGTCCTGAATCAATCCATGGAAATATTCTGCAGAATGCGCGTCAACGCAATCGATACGGAAAATTCGCAGTTGGGGGTACGACTTGAGGATCGGTGCTAGACAGGATGAATATTCGTTGTAATCTTCAGCTTGAACTAGATGGAAGAATTTGAGGGTGAAATCCTCAATGAGAGGGCGCGCGCGAGCCAACTCATCGTATATATGAATACGGCCTCGTCCTCATCCTCATCGTCATTATCCAGTGTAATTGTGAGTGACCGAAGGGAGGTCGAGTGTGATAAGTCGAATTTAAGCATCAGGTCATTTGGGACTGGCATCGCGTACAACAGAAAAGCAACCGCTGAAATGCGAGTCTTGTCAGAATCTGATGCCGATAAGAGGAATGTGGAAAGAATTACTGATCACATCGGGGCAAATCAAGTGGAGATCTTGAAGACTGTGAGCAGTGAGCTGTAGGGTATCTCGCAGTAGTTGGAAATCTTGAATTTCATATGTGGGTAAAATGCGCCATGTAAGCGTTCGAAGATTCGAGATATCGAATGATGAATGTGGCTCCGAAAAGAAACGCGCATATTCATCAATGATACTCCCATTTCCGCTTTCCCATGCAGGTGCCTTCAGGGAAATAGGCGGGAAGTTGCGACGAGGAAGTGGAGCTGTGATTGAGCGGCGTCCTTCGTCCAGGAGAGCGAAAAGAGGAGGTGCCTTCTTGCATATAATCGATAGTTTTTGGTCAGGGAAGGATATTGGAGGGCCCTCTGAATCGCGACGAGGAGTTGATTTTGGAAGTTGCCAAGAAATGATAGGCATAAATGCCGTAGGTAAGTCGTCGAGTTTAGTATGAACGCGAGGGCCTTGAGATAGGTATATGAGAAGCGTTCCATGGAGTTGAAGTGAATGGTGAGCTCGTGAACGTATGGTACCACATGGGGGCAGTGGAGCAACAAGTAGTGGAGGCTTGATGTCGCTCGTACGTGTCGCTCGCTGGCCCCCGGACCGATTTCAAACTTGAAGTAGATGTACTTTCCGCACAGCGACGAAAACACGCGTGACGTATTCATAAGCACCCATAGGACGCGTCGGTTGTCTCGAGCACAGTGGACTATGTTTGCTAGAACATCATAAGGAATGGAGGGAATTTCATGGGTGGTCATGGTTGCCGGCTTGAAAACTAGTCCGCCGGCTTACCTATTCACCTTTCCTCAACCTGAACCTTACATGATGTTTACTGTTTGTTTGTGTACAGACGGTTCTAAGTGCGTACAAATTGGGAGAGGAGAAACAACAACTCTTGACACATGTGTGTTGAAGGTACCCAAAGAGTGGACGATGTGTTATTGGGGAGTAAACGAGCAGGGTACAAAATATGTAGTCTACACATTTTTATACCCTAAGGAACGATAGAATAAAAAATCATTTCAGCGTGGACACGAGGTCAGACCGTCAATCTATGGTTGACCCTGATATATGCATATATACATTCCAACATTTCTGCCAGCCCGAACTCAAGAACACGTGTGATTGCCGCCAGCATACACTGTAGATCACCTAACTCGCATAAAACACATCTCCATCAATTAGCTCCATACCAACTCAGAATCAGCCCATTTATACGGTAGATGATTCCCTGCCGGGGAGCGTGTTACAACCATGTAAACGCTCACCGCGTCTTGGCAGTAGTAGTGGTATAGAAATCGAGAGTTCATCAGGAACAAGCAGAGCCAACCCTGACGTCATACCCATGCCTCAGGGAAATACGCTTGCTTGCGTCAATTCTGGGACAATTCTCCGCCAGTATCCGACGACAATAAATCACCCTAACCACCAAAAACGAAAAATAACAAGGAAGCGCCAAGTTATATCACCATACTGGTCGTCTCGATCATTGTGTTGTCCAATAAGCGAGTATCAATTACCTAGCATTCTTAAATTCAGGGGAAATTAGTCCCATTTTCCACTAACAACACTTGAGTTATAAGATATTTTCTCGACGTAGGCTGGACCCAGTCATCTAAAAATGTGATCGGAATTCTTGTTATTTGATCCCTACTACAATTGCCGATATCCCCCTTGCTGCATTTCAGCGAGCATGGAGGGGTACACAAATTCCGCTTTTATTGGCTTTGGGGGTATGGTGGTGGAATCATGTTAATATGTGCATAAGGACTGTATTGTGGATAACGCCTAGATGATATGGGTCTAGCATCGTCGCTATGGTCGGTCAAACTCTCGAAATAAGTAAAATGTCGACACGATCATACATAATAAAAGAGGAAGAACTGAGGTGACATGTAATTGAGACGTCAAGTGACGTGGGATGGAAATAAAACACAAAATGATACGGGTATTATGTTTCTACTGATAACTCGACTCATTCCACGGAGTTACCGTAGAACAAAGGCCTTCACTGGTTGGAAAACGTGTGCCAAGAGTTCCCCTTGTAACCAACGGAAATAGGAATCTCGTTCGAGGAGGCCGCTCTCCTCACTGGTATATATTGTACGCGGACACCAGGAGAGGGGAGTGAGCCGCTAATACCCGAAAACCCAAGTTGGTGAGACCAAGGAGGAGCGTAGTCAGGCCACTTTGCTTTCTAAATTGGCGCTCATGCCTACTTGTCCGTTGATTTATTTGTAGGTAGGTCTTGAAACTTGAGGAGTTCCGTATGGAGGCATAGAGAGGGAAGCTAATGGGGCGACCCTGAACTGGAGTGAGACTAGGAATTCAAGTTAACTGGAGAAGACCTTGTAACAACAGGCCAGCTCTGCGTGAAACAAGGACCACTAGAAACTTCGGAGGGGAGAACTATGAAGACCAGGGTTAATTGACCAATAGGATTCTACTTCTTTCCACTGCTGTGTGGACTTTTCGACGATCCGTGCGCCTTGATCTTTATTCCTATGCGATGATTATGCTATCCAGCTGTGGCAACCAGCCTCTCATGTCCATTTCCAGAGAGCTCAACACCGTAACGTGGATATAATACCATTTTAATTTCGGTACATCCTTTCCAAGAGACGTAGCAGCAGCACGGGCTCACCGCGCCTTGCTGGATATTTTCGATTTGCTTGTAGTGGTGGAAGGATAGAGAATTTTCTTTGCCGTCACAGTCATGTGACTTGGAGGGGTTTGAAATGGTACCAAATTCTTCTTAATCTTAGGTCTCAGATCCTAGTATTGAATGTGCTGCTATAGCCGTGGAATGCAAAAAAACACCCCAATAGACCGCTATACCAATTGTGTGTGTATAGTCTGACGCAATTGACCTGTGATGTATGCTTATTGGTGTTGTTGTTCGAGACATATGAGGAAGGGCACCTGGTCGAGCTTGGCCACAGGTGACCACTTTTGATATCTCCCCGAAGAGTGCTCCTTGGGCTTGCTCCAGCTGCTCATATCAATTATCGATTCAGATCATCAAGGTTCCAACGTTCAAGCAAGAAATATTTATCCGTCCAGTCCTAAAAGTCCCGACACGTCGCGATCGGCTTCTAAGTTATCTTTATCAGTGGTGAACCGCATGAGGGGTACTCCTATCGATCTACTGTCGGATTATCTCTTCTACAAGAATCGAACTTGGCCGACAGGAGATCCCCTGAAAGCTGCGTACACGGTCCGCGCCAAGATTAATCGTGACAGGCTGGAAAACACTAGTTGCGCCCTCTCCCCACGAGTTCTCAGCAGCTTTCGGAGTCTCTTATGTCGATTTGAAAATAGTTTAATGACCGGAGAGGGCATAAATTTCACGACGACGACAACCACCTCTCAAAATAGTCTGTTTCGTGAGAATTTCCAACATCCGCGCCGAGGTCAATCATTCCAGTGCATACGGCCCGCGTGGTGAATTTCCGGCGTAAACCTCGTGGATATCGAGAGAACTTTGGACTCTTGGGGAACGGGTGGGATATAAAAGGAATAATCTGGACAGATATTATCTTTCCATCTTTCTTCCACCCTCCACCCAAACGATCGCAACTATGGCCGCCATCCCTTCCATTACACTCAAGTCGGGCTACAAGATGCCCCAAGTCGGGTGTGTAATATTAATTGAATGACCGACATCGATCCTTATCAAATATTCAACTAGCTTCGGCTTGTGGAAGGTGACGGAAAACTGCTCTGACACCGTCTACAATGCTATCAAGGCTGGTTATCGCCTCTTCGATGGCGCCTTCGGTAGGCGCTTATCATTCATTGAGATTCCTCTTGATCTTACCGTTATCATCTTAATCAGATTACGGCAATGAGGAGGCTGCCGGCAAGGGTGTTAAGCGCGCGATCGACGAGGGTCTCGTCAAGCGCGAGGACCTCTTCATCACTTCGAAGCTCTGGAACAGCTTCCACGAAAAGGACAAGGTTGAGCCCATCGTTCGCCAACAGCTCAAGTGGTGGGGCCTGGAGTAGGTCCATTTCACCCCTACCCCGTTTAATGTAAACTCATTGTGATTTTAGGTACTTCGATCTCTTCTTGATCCACTTCCCCGTCGCCCTCAAGTACGTTGACTACAACAAGCACTATCCCACTGGCTGGACCTACAAGGGTGATGATGGCGTAGACCAGGGTGTCATTCCCATCAATGTCCCCATCCAAGAGACCTGGCAGGGTCTTGAGGGCCTCGTCGAGAAGAAGCTCGTTCGCTCGATTGGTGTGTCCAACTTCCAGGGCTCTCTCCTCATGGACGTCCTCCGCTACGCCAAGGTTCCCGTCTCCGCCCTCCAAATCGAACATCATCCCTACCTCGTTCAGCCCAACCTCATCAGCCTCGCCAAGCAGGAGGGCATTGCCGTGACTGCCTACTCTTCCTTCGGTCCCCAGAGCTTCGTTGAGCTTGACTGGGAGAAGGCCAAGTCGCTCAAGCCCCTGTTCGAGCACTCTCTGATCGTTGAGCTCGCCAAAAAGTATGGCAAGACCCCCGCTCAGGTCCTCCTTCGTTGGGCCACCCAGCGCGGTCTTGCTGTTATCCCCAAGAGCAACAGCCCTTCGCGCCTCGCCCAGAACCTTGATTGCTTCAGCTTCAACCTCGAAGAGTCCGAGATTAAGGCCATTGCTGCTTTGGACGCCGGTATCAGGTTCAACGAGCCTGTTGATGTGAGTATTCTGCATATTTCTTGCGCCACAGGAGCTGACATGCTTTGCAGTACCTCGGCACCCTCCACATCTTTGCTTAGATCGAGCCTTTTGGACTTATTAATTTTTATGTGTAAAATATTGCTATCGAGGAATAAAAGGATCTGCTATGCATTTTCGTTGATCTGTGTTGTGTGTAGTTTCTAGATATTTTGTCGCGGGCCAAATCCTGCCATGTAAATGCCGTACAAAACTTCCTAGCTTATCATCCTCCCACCGGGCGTGGCTCGATGCGTGATGACTGACTGCGCTCATATGCTTGTCGTCAACTCACGCTCTACTGGTCATTGAAACAATGTCCCAAGAACGCCGTGATAAGTCAAAGAGCGGCTCCACATCGTCAAGGACCGCGCAGACCCCTGGGTCACCCGGTCCACCATCCCTTGCGGCCTCTGACTCAACGAATGAGGGCTATGTCAATAGTTCCGAATTGGACCTACCAGCCGCGCCACCCAGGGCCCTCCGTGCAAGGAGAGTACGTTTCCAACCTGCCGTTCCGGTGTCGTCCTATCCTTCAATGGGGGGCAGCGAGTCGTCGGCCACCTTCGATGACCTCCCATTTCCACCAGCCCGTGGTTTACCAAGGCGAAGGAAGACCAAACCCTCCCGGGAGCGTCCACCCACATACCATACGACATCTGTAACAGCCACAATAGCAACCGCGGTACCCCAGTATTCCGAACCTATGGGAGTTGCTAAAGGAAAACAAAAACAAATTGATTTTGAGAGCCCAGTTGTGGACGAAGGCTACATCGATCTCAGTGAGGGTCTTCTTTGATTCGAGGGCGACTAATTCTGCTCATGATTGATGGCACACAGCCCTAGAATCGCTTGCTAAATACGCAATGCCTTTTGACTCGTCTGCGGAGAATTCTCCTCGGTGTCATCTTGGAACTCGCGGTCACGTCATGAATAGCATAAGTATTTGGCTTGGCACAGCGTCTCGAGACAAGAGTATGCTATGGCTCTCCGGCCCTGCCGGTGTCGGGAAGACTGCAATAATGCGGATCCTCGTGGAGCTGGAGTCTAAGTACAAGCGGTTGGGCGCCGCGATTTTTCTCTCCAGAGCTGACGGACGTCATGACTTTAGGCATTTCATCCCTACTCTCGTCTACAAGTTGGCTGTTATGAGCCCTCTGTACCGAGACTTCTTAAAGGATCAAATCGTCTTTCATCCCCCGCTACGCCTGGGAGACACGAGTGAAGTGTTCAGGAAATTAATAGTTGAACCATTCGGTTACCATGGCCTCTCTGGTGGTTTGGACTCCTGGTCGATCCTGATTGATGGTCTGGATCAATATGGTGTGCATGAGCGAGAGATTGTGGAGATGATCACAAATTTTGTACAGGAATATCCTAACTCTCCCCTCGTATGGGTTTACGCGAGCCGCCCGCAACCGTGGCTCGAAGTCGTATTCTCAAACCTTGGACACAGCTGCAGGCGGGAGCACATTGCTATTGATGCCGAAGAAGGTCAAATTAGCGTCGGGCTCTATCTCAAAAATGAATTCGCCGCCATCTGTAGGGCTTACCCTAGCCACATTCCGTCTAACCAGGCATGGCCTAGTGAATCAGATATGCACACACTCTCTCGAGCCGCCTCCGGCCTCTTTGCCTTCGCTTCTGCATGTACACACTTCATTCGTGACCCAGACATCGCTAATCCGGTTGGCCAACTATCAGTCGTGCTCGCGGCGATTGAGAATCCCGACCTTCCATCTCAAGACTCGAACCCGTTCTCTAGGCTTCATGATATGTATGTGCAGATCCTGAGGGCAGTACCCGCTCAGGTTTACGCCCAGGTCACAAGACGCATCCTTGGTTGCTCTAGTCTCTTTCCACGATATACCCCTAGCCCGATTACACTCATACACTTGTGCAACGTCCTGGGTATTGGGCAGCACGATGCTTACGCTGCCTTGCACGGACTTGATTCCGTATTTGATATTCCGTCGTGGCAGGAGGCTACTACTCGTGGGATCAGGGCTCTTCATACTTCCTTCATCAGCTTTCTGAGGAACCGCAAAGTATCACAGGAGTTTTGTGTTGAACACGCGGAGTCCAGTGCCGATTTTGTACAGAGTAGTTTCAGGATATTGCAGGAGGCGAACAAGGGTGGTTAGTAGTCATGATGGCCCCCAATGATGCATTAGTACTGATACCTTCATGAAGATGGTCCATTTCCCCAGCCATCAAATATAGTACTTTCCTGGGTGGTGCAGTCGGAGACGATACACCGAGAATTACTTGAGATTGCGTATGATGGATTCCAACGGTTGACCGTGGACCACCAGTTTGGTGCTCCATTCGCCTTGAGGGACCGGATTGCCCTTATCGCGCGGGCCGACTTCAGTAAATTCGATTGTTATATCCACCCCGACATCAAGGCGTCTATGTACCATACCCAGTCAGACCAGGAACACCTGTTTGACTGGCTAGTGCGTCAATGGCAGGTACATCGAGTCTTGTTGAGTCAAGTCCAAGCATGGTACTAACGGACGTGATTGACCAGGTCAACGCGGATACACTTAGGCAGGTAGTCCCAGTAGAAGAGCTCTCGTTGAAGGACTTGGAGTTACACTTGATCCGGAGAGATAGAACTATCATTCATTTCAAGTATACCCTAACACAATCAGGCTTCGCGGTTTGGCCACAGGTCTATTCCGACGACAAGGTACAGTATGACATCGAGCGGATCTCTTTAAATCCTGCTGATTATGATTGTATCGTCGCTAGGCGATCAGAGAGGAGTACAACGGAGACAATCGAGAAGCATTCGAAAGACTATTACAACATCAATCACCTACAACAAAAGTTCAGCTATGGGGTAGCGATCCGGCGAGGATGTGCCTTTTGTTCGCGTGCGTACCTCAAACTGCGTCGTTCATTGAAGGAAGACAAGTGGTGCAGGAGATCTTCTTCATTCCATATGCCCCTACGAGGGTCTCCAGCGATCCCCCCGACAACCAATGGTCTGCGATGACAGAGGTGGATAGTCAGATCGGATCAATGGCACAATCGCAGTACCCGCCGCCTATAAGCAAGGAAATTCAAACCTTATCTTCCAAGGCATTAACCATGCACCCTAGTCAAGGTGAATTGATAGCAAATCTCTTTCTGTCACAAGGCTAAAGAGACACAGAGCCCCGTCCTTCAGAAAGGGGAACTCACCGAACCCATCACGAAGGTGAGCGCTATTATTTATATTGTATCAAAGCTGCAATAACTGGTTTCACATTTCTGCTTGTCCAGTCAACTCTACCCTACATCACATATTCAGCCCACTTTTAGGATCAACGGATGAGTTTTTTGCGTCACTTGCTTTGAACGAAGCGCCATCCAGTGACCCGAAACAAAAACCTTTCAGTCATGTTTCTAGTCGAGGTATGGCCCCATCCCTCTGCACAATAGGCAGCTACCAACTGAGCTTTACCAATGACTTTAGAGGTACTCGAGGGGATTGTCAACCCCAAAAGTAATTTGGAGGACCTTGAATCTACCCAAAATATTGCTCATAGCGATCCTATGGCCCGGCTTGCCATCTTGGAGGAAGCATTGCATTGGTTGCGAGATGATGAACGAGAAAAGAAATTCTTCTGGATCGGTGGACCAACCTGTGTCGGGAAATCCGCGATTATCCAAGATTTAGCAGAAACCGCGGCTGCTACTGGCCGTCTAGGCGCAACGTTGAATCTTCACTACCCTATAGATCTACAATGGATTATCCCCTCGATTAGTTACAACCTCTCTCTACGAGACTCGTTGTACCGGTTGTATGTTGACGCCACCATGGCCAAAAATGCTCAGCATCTTGAGCAAGCAACGTTGGCTGATCAGTTCCAACTTCTATTCGTGGAACCCTTCCTTCAGAACAAACTCCGGCATGGAGCAGCGCCGTATCTCATGTCGGTCGACGCCCTCGATCAACTCGGTGATGATAAATCACAGGAATTTATGTCTCTCTTGACGGACCTCGTTGAGAGATATCATGATCTTCCCTTTATTTGGATAATTACAGGCCGAATGTGGCACCTGCCCCAATCGCGTGATAACATGTGGAGAAGGGAGGAAATTCCCAAATATTCCGACAAAGACTATCAAAAAATAGAGCGGCACTTGCAGAACCAGCTAAGACTGACTCGACAGGCATACCGCCTAGGATCCAGGAAACGATGGCCTTCTTATCGTCAACTCCTTAGAGTTCTGGTCGCCTCGTTTGGGTCCCTTGATCTCGCAGCTGTCGTCGTCAGCTTTCTCAACGATCCATGGACCTCAGACCCCCCACATCAACTAGATTACTTGGTTTCCTTCCTAGATTCCCTTCCCTCCTCCGATATCCAACCACTCTTGGTTCTCGACGCCCTTTACCTGAAAATTCTTGAGAGGGTCCCCATCAATATCTATAACGAAATCGTGCGGACTCTATTAATAACCTTGATCGGGATCATTAAAACATCGGGAATGAATACCGACACACTCTCTGCCATCTGTAGAACATCAGGCGTCCAGGCGGATGATGCATATGCAGGGCTTCAATACCTCCACCCCATCCTCGACATCCCC
>QFDT01000816.1:0-34877 GCA_003315915.1 Macrolepiota dolichaula | reverse complement strand
TACAAAAAGAAAAAGGCTGTCGCACCCGCACCAAAACTACGACCCGAAACTGGATCACTGGATTTAAACAATAACCCCGTGATGAGGATGTAACAAACACATTGGCCTGCGGCACCCCACATCATAAGTTTTCTACGGCCGGCGGTTTCGATTAGGAGGAGACCGAAGAAGGAGAAGAAGAGGTAGGAGACGGAGTTGCATGCGGCGAGGAGGCGGGCGAGGGTGTTAGAGAGGCCGACTGAGTTTTGGAGAACGAGAGGGAGGCTATTGTGATAAGGGGGAGAAGATATGTTTGGTTTGTATCGAAAGGACGGTTGGTTGTAGGTACGCACTAGTAACTGGTGACGTTGATACCGACGAGTTGTTGCATCCATTGTGTGCCTTTGAATGTTATTAGGATAGGATACTCATGACTCATCATAGGAATGCGATGACCACCATACCTGCACCAAGAATTAATCTCTTAATCATACCTGTATCACCCGTCTTTCCTCTCAATATATGTTTCCAACTAGGCGCAGTCTCCCTCTCAATCCTAACCGCATCCAAAATCTCATCCCTCTGTGTCAAGATATACTCATCTTTGGGACTTGCATTATCACCTTCAAGAGCAACCAACACATCAAGCCCTTCATTTTCGAAACCATGTGCGAGGAGCCAACGTGGACTTTCGGGGAGCCAGGGGACGGTACCGATGAGGATGAAGGAAAAGACGAGTTGGAAGGCGATAGGGAATCGCCATGCGAGGCTTCCGTTAACAAAGCTGAAGCCGTATGTCATCCAGTTACTTAGAGAGAAACCTGCGATGTTCATACTGAAAGGGAAATGAGTCAGCTCAGGGGTTCTTTCCTCAGGTAGGTTGTCACGTACATCATCTCGAAGACGACTAGTTTGCCTCGCCATGCTGGTTTGGACGTTTCGCTCTGCCAGACTGGGGCGGTGGCTGTGTTTATTCTGTAGTATTCGCGGAAAAAAGTTAGATATTTAGATCGCTGAGTTCGGGATGTCGGCGACGAACCCATTTCCAAAACCTGGTTGAAGATGGTTCAGTTAGGCGCAGTGGAAGACGGGGGGATGCAGAACGTACCCGTGATCAATCTTGCAACAATCATTTGTGCAACAGAAAAGGCGCAAGTTTGAAGCACGGCGCCTATGGACATTATGATGACGCCAAAGATGAACGTTCGTTTTCGGCCATATCGCTCGCCTGAAGGCTTTATTGAGAACCAGTATCAGTATTTCTTCGTACGTCAGCTGCGTACCGAACACGAATGTTGACATGGCTCCGAAAAAGCTGGATGTTTCCCAATCAGGAGGATGGACCGACTGGCGTGAATACCCAATACTCACCATCCAATATCATACAACGATACAATCGTTCCTTGTAGAGTAGGATCCGGATTGCCCATGGTATCAAGAAAATCTTGTGTGACAATGATTCCACCAAACACTCCCTGGTCGTAACCTGTACCAAAGCAATCAGCAGGGTATAATGACCATCGAATGGTGGAAGGTGCATACCGAATAGAGTCATTGCCGTCGTGCACGCAACAGTTACCCAGATATTCAGCTGGGTCCCAGTCATTCCAAAGTAAGGTCTAGTGCCATGATCCCCCGCTGCCGCTGTCGTTGCATCTTGCCCCGAGTGATGCTCCCGATGCGCACTGTCATCAGATTTTTCAAAGCTCATGAGAACTTGGCTCGTAAAGTCAGGATGGGTCTTGTGTGGGGGAAGGGGAAGGGGTATGGGGCTAGAAGAAAAGCGCAAAGTCCGAAACAGGGAAAATCACCTAGCTCTAGCCTGGGCTAATTCAGCCTCATCGCGTGCGAGCCTCTGATATATATACGAAGAATTCGAAGCAACCATGATGAGATGACGATGGTGTGCTCCAGTGGTGTTCTATTTGATGTGGATCCCTCACGTTGGAGTTTCCCCCGTACGTACTAGCCCAGAGAGATGGAATCTATAGGTCCGGTGTGGAGGTCTGGGGAACACTGTCTCGTGGGGTAACTGTAGCGAGCGAAGGTGTCATACATGAGCTTACGGATAAACGTTTAACAGAAGCATCATCTGATATTCTCGAGAAGCCTGAATGTTACTCACCGTCAGGTTAAATGGAGGGAAGGAAGACCACTTGCCACGCAGTAGATAGAGGAAGAAGGAAGTGCTCGGGTAAAGTGGCCGAGATTGATGGGACAAGCCCTGCATCCCTCGACCCTGAGTCTAGCAGCATACTGTAACCAAGAACAGTCAAGGTCAACGAAAGCACACGACACATTGTACAAACCTCTGAATGATTTGTGGTATCGCTGCTTCATCATGGTGGTTCAGTCACGGGTTAATCATGTACGAAGATGGTCCTCAAATTTGTGTCGTCCTCGGACCCAGTTCAGGAAATCACGACTCAATTTTTAGAAACTGATGATGACAGCGATGGGGAGGGGACTGGGAATGAGCGTCTGTCTGTTGTTCTTCCACATTCATGCCGTTCCTCGAGACCTTCAAAGCCCGTGTAGCCCGTTTCTCTGGGCGCAAGCAGCGTGGTGAACAACATGTCCCAAACGCAAGTCCCAGTCCGCCGGCTGCAGCAGTCAATTTAGCTGAGCAACAGGCCACGTCGACGTCACTGCAAAGTGTTCACAGCGATTCCAGAGTCTACGACGGGGAGGCCACCAACCATCAGATAATGGATCGAGGTCAAGGTCAGTGTCATATGCATCATCTGAGTTCTTATTGATCTAGTGATTGTAGGTTTCTTCCAAAACGCTCATCATCTCAACATCCATAATCTGAATGCCATCTCGCAAACCATTCAGTCCGGCACGACTGTGCTTGAGCGCCTCATAGCGAAGGGGATGCCTGGGGCCATGCACGACTCTTCCAATCGGGCCTACCCACCTCGATGTCATCCGAGCACCCGCAAAGGCCTAAGGGAAGAAATCACCAAGTGGGGGACGAGCGTTGGCAGCGATGAGAGGATGTTCTGGTTGTTGGGCTTTGCCGCAGTCGGAAAGTCAGCCATTGCTCAGACCATTGCCGAGGAATTCGAAGAAGCAGGACGACTGGGCGCTAGTCTCTTTTTCTCCCGGCCAAACCAATTGAATGATCCAGACGCTGTCATCCCGTCTCTCGTCTACCAACTTGCTACACATGTTCCCCAGTACAATCGGATCATAAGCCACCGTCTTGCTGATGATCCCTGGATTCTCAGCAAGAATCGCTATATTCAGTTCCGGGAACTGATTCTTAATCCATTCCACATCCTCATGGCTCAACACCCACACGTCGTTCAACACCCACTGATGATTGTCATTGACGGGTTGGATGAATGCGAGGGCAAGCAGGCGCAGTGTGAGTTCATTGATATGATCAGTACCCATGTGCGCCAGGTGCCCGAGTTCCCGCTGCGGTGGTTGATCTGTAGTCGTCCGGAGTGGCATCTGGAATCCATGCTCTCCGACCCAGACGATCATATTGTATGCAAGCGGAAGGAGCTCAAGCTTTATGACAAAGAGGCCAAAGGGGATGTCCGCCGCCTGCTCGGGGCTGGGTTTGACAATATCCGGAAGAGGTACAAGGACCGTCTTCCCGATCACTGGCCACCTGAAGACTATGTTGATCGCATCGCCACTGTGGCCAGGGGTCACCTTGGATTGGTGTCGTTCTTGCTTCGATTCATAGGTGATGAGAACCATGGCAATCCAAATAAACAAATCAAAGTCAGTATGAAGTTTCTGGATGGCGATGGTGCAATTGGTGGGATGAATCCATTACATGCACTTGATCTCCTTGACCACCAGATATTATCCGACATCCCTGTCGATGATCTCCCCACAACAATGCGCATCCTCGGCTTCTTACTTTGCTTTGGTTATCTGTCGGTTGACGAGATGATGGGTCTCCTGAAAATTGACCCGGCCAAGTTCTACCACTCACTTGAGCGGTTGCACTCCGTTGTCGGTATATTGGACCCAGGCTACATTCACATTCAACATGCTTCTTTCTCCGACTTTCTTGGGAGCCCAGGTCGCTCAGGCAAGCTCTGGATAGATAAGGATGCCATCTACCATGACATAGCATTACAATTTCTTGACTGGCTGGAGGACGTTGGTGAGGTTTTCACCCAAACCAGGACAATCCGTGTGACTGATCCCTTTGTGTTTCGTAGATCAGTCACTACCCACAGGCGTATCAAGAAGCCAACTTTTCAAGTTTGGGTGGTCCTCATGTTGGCCGATGCCCTACAAGTTCATTCCTGACATAATCAGTCGACTGGAGCACACTGACTTTAGTCGCTTAAGCAGTGATGACCTAAGCGAATCTGGAATATTTCTCTGGTGGGCTTACATGCTGGTGAGCTAAGAAATGCGTCATCGTGGGCTTCGTGTTGATCTACGAGTTCACTGAACGCAGGGAAGCAGCCACAACAAGTCCCTTATCGCCATCATAGAAGAGATCGGCCAACCGCTGTATCAAGTAAAGTACTGCACTCCCCTGGCTTACAGGGTCATTGGTACATTTGTCCCCGAGGCCCGGGAGCCCGAGTTGCCATTCACAGTGAACCTTCGACTCGGAAAGGTTGGTCAGGTGTACATTTCACTCATTATTGATCGAGACCCTGGTACGCCATTGGCCTGTATCTTGAAGCTTCAGTCAGCTCATTTGGATGTAATACGTTCCTCCAATAGGTGGTCTTCTCTTTGACTCCCCTCCCTGTGCGTTTGCCCTGCAATGTTTACCCCTCCCATACTCACGAGAAACCATTCAGATCTGCCTCCTCAATCGCCTTTTCCTGAGCCGTTGAGCCTTGATAGTTGCGCTGGAACACCATAGTCATGCACACTTTTGCCGATGAATGCGATACAATTTACAGTTCCAAGAACGTTGAAATCGCGCAGATTTCATCATCTGTTTTTTTCTTTCTTTCTTTCCTTCGTGTACGTTCCCTCAATGCGGATAAAGACTCAGGTTCTTGGGCCTCGTATACCTCCGTTGACCTGTTAACATCGTGTTTAATCATTGTATGACATATTATATTATATCAACAGAGAATGATCGAACTCGACGACCGGTGCAAGAGGCTCAGGAAAAAGAGACCGGTTCTGGTTTGACGGATATATTAGAATATTCAGATCACAGTCGCACATGAACAATAATGAGACACGCCCCCTGGAAAGTCCAGGTGTTACCAGCAGTCGCATGTCGTAGTTGGGCTGAGGATTCAAGTAGGACTGTGATTTCATATTTTCTCTACCTGATACACCAAGCGTGCGTCTATTCAAAAGACGTGTTTATGTTGCATCCTTGACAAATTTGAAATGTCTTGGAGAAAGGCGGAAGTCATCTCAACAGGGAGGGAAGATAAGCCTCGTGCACTCAGGCGGGGGAGGGAGAATGACCACCAGGACACGAGCAAAAGGTAGGCCAAAGCAGTCCGAAAGAGCGTCTTCGTATGAACCATTCTCACTTTGAATAGAATTTATCCGTTTGATACTTCTCCTATGTTATAATTGCTACACTGTCCTTCCGATTGCCAACAGAACGAATAGACCATCACATTCTAACCACCATAATGCAACCTACTCAGAAGTGCCTCGAATGTCTTTGAAAAGCCTATCGCACATATTGCGAAATTTAGCGCAAAATACATAGGGGCGCATGTATAACCGACACACCTTCAAACAGACCGAGAATCCTCAACAGGCCTCGGCATGTGCACTCTGGTGATAAACAATCCCCCACACTCCAGCCTCCCTCTCCAAACCATCAACATTCTTGCATCTGACAAATCCTTGCTTCACGAGCCCACGAACACAATGAATAAAATCCACGTCTGGACACGTAGATGTATCAACAGGCTCAGGTGGCTCCGTCAGACAAATCTCGTCAATACAATTGAGTGTGGGTGTCTCAGCGACAGGGTCGCAATATCTGATACATAAGAGGAAGGACTGGTATTTGGGGTGCTGTCGCAGATCCAGCCTGAGCCCATTTTCTTGACGTTGAATTTGTAGCCGCCGTTGGGGTTGCGGTCGTGATAGAGTGCCCAAGGGAAGCCCTTGCTTACGCCGCGGTCGCGAATGAAGAGAAGGAGGTAGATGGCACCAACTTTGAGGGGTGGTGCTGGGTAGGCATGTTAATTGCTGAAAGCCTGGAGGATCACAGAATAGATCATATCCAAGATGAATGTCCTCGCGTATCTATATCAGATATAAGGGAACATGTGTACAATAGTGAAGATACAAGGGGATACACAGCCAGCCCAAAAAAATGTCACTAAAACGTTAGGGTCACTATGTTGCGAGGTCATCTGGCTGACATCGGTCTGAGGTAACAATCGCCCTAATAGGATCGTCACACAATTTTGTGTCAGCTCAATATTTTTTAGTTCATCTCACTATGAGGTGATCAAGGACATCCACACACTTGCGATGAACTATCCCAGCAGCACCAAGTACAGCCAAGCATGCATCTTTTAGCATTCACGTTTACTTTTCAAACAAAATATGATACTTTATATGTCTCTCTATGCCGTATTCCAATGTAGTCAATATCTTGGTTGTACATTTAATTAGGAATATTGAACATGAATAATATTTCGGCTTTCTTCCACATCGAGCACACATTGGGGTGATGTGGAGGTCCGCCATATTGAAAGAAGGTTTGGACTGTGCAAGGATGATGTTGGCATGAGCCGAAAGTGATGTGACCAAGTTAACATAATTGCTAGGTCCCAAGACCGTTTCATTGATGTAGAGCTATTACATAGGGCCAATCTGAGCCCGTCACGTTAGGGTGACATTTTTCTGGGGGTTGGCTGTGTAGGACCAATACAATCATGTGACTGGTGGGAAGAGATCAAGTACTGTGGTTATGTGTTGGATCTCTCCCGAGATACCAACCCAGGTCGCATGTAAAAATGATTCCAGTCGGGTCCACTCCATGTTTCTTCGCGCAGCGGGGAACCTATGTGCTAGGCGGTCTATCTCTAGGTCCTAGTCTACTGCTGTGGATTTACCCTATGATGGTAAGAGGTTCCTAACGTGCTGTTCTCACCTGCACACTGAAATTGGTACCTAGTTTGTGTACTTGGTGGAGGGCATACAGACCGTGAGGCTGCCGCAGGTGTGTCAAGGACTGACGTATGAACACTTCTTATGCGAAGGTTGGACACTATTGGTAAGCTACCGGAGACATTGGAAAAGGCTCCTTGATGCGAGAGGTGGGTGCTCAAGATGGTGTTATGGGCAGGATTTCAGGTGAGTGAAATGACTTCACGTCTGGGCTTCGTACCTCACAGACAAGGCTGGCATCCAATTCCAGATGTTCAATAGCTCCAAAGGCACTGCAGTATGGGTTAGTTAGATTAGTTGTATTTATTAAGCAACATCCTCACGACCACTTACAGGGACTCAGGGCACAGATAGACTGGACCATATACAGACGCCATGTGCAAAGTCCTCTATAATTATACTGGTGGTGTATTCGATCTGTGACTACTTGCCTGAAAAACCAAGCGTCACAGGTCTTGATGCAATCGCAAATATATTTCCGGCGTTCCAAACCCAAACGATGGATCCCCCTCCCCTCCCCTCCCCCCCTCAGCAATGATCTGCCCAGGTTTACCCGACTCTTCTTACAGTTGTGAAGACGGCATCAGTGTCAAATGTACAGGAGACTCAATATCCGATGATGTGCGGAAGATAGAAGATGCCTGCTTTGCGTATGGAGACCGTTCCGATGTCTACAAGGGGTATCATGGCAGAAAACCTGTAAGTATACACTTCAATTGACCCCAAACCTCAACTTATCCGACCAGGCTGTCATCAAACAGCTTCGCGGCGTCAACTCAAATAAACCTGAAGCTCGAACCGAGGTTTCCCAGGTGATCAATTGCTCCCCCTTCGCAGCCCTACCCCCGCTCAACCAGTCCCTTCAGCAATTACAAGCGCAATTTGACATATGGAAAAATTCCAATCATCGCAACGTTTGTAGGGTCTACAAGGCTGTTGAAGGCGCTGGCTTCTGCCCTGCACCAGTCATCGACCATCCCCCGAAGGGTAATGTCATCAAGCACGTCTAGCAATATAATTCATGACTGTCTATCTAGATGTACTGCTACAGGGGGTTCGAATCACGGAATTGAATTGCTTTTCTTGTGGCGGTCTAGCCGACATATATCGTGGCGAATGGATCCCAAAACCAGGAGGCACACCAGTACAAGTGATCCTTCTGTCATACCCTCACATGAAATAGCACTGACACTCTCCCGTATCTTAGGTAGCCATCAAGGTTCCTCGTATAGGCCTGCGGAACGACCATCAGGGGGTGGAGCGTGCTCGCAAGGTTAGACGCAGGTTCTTATCTCTTGGGACTGTCCAAGTCTGGACTCACACAAAATGATATCTCTAGCGCGTCCTGCGTGAGTCAAGGGTGTGTTTGCAATTAAATCATCCGAATATAGTTCCGCTGTTTGGAGTACACTTGGATCAACAAAAATACCCTTGTCTTGTGATGCCCTACTATGTGGATGGAGATCTTGTCCGCTACCTGGATAAGGCTCAGTCCCAAGTGGACGTACTAGAACTTGTGGGCTTTGTGCTATTACGTTGACTGCCTCTAGCTGACCCTCGCAAATCCTTCCAGATGCACGAGGCCGCGTCAGGCCTAGAGTATATGCACAACCTCAGTCCCAATCCCATCATACACGGAGATATCAAAGGCGTAAGTCAAGGTGCTCTCTCTTTACTGCTCTTGCCCTAACAACAATTCCGCTTTTAGCAGAATATGCTTCTTGACAACGGCCACATCCGAATTGCTGACTTTGGAGCGTCCAAGTTATTTGGTATACCACTTTCTACAAGCTCTCGCATGACGGGAACGCTCCGCTGGATGGCACCAGAAATTCTTCGCGATGCAGAGCCTACGGCTACAGTTGCTGCCGACTCATGGGCGATGGGAATGACATTATTTCAGGTATACACGCTTCGTATCTTATTCTGTGCAACACTTGACCACCAGAATCCCCTCCAGGCCATCACAGGAAGTATTCCTTATAATCACATCAAGAACGATACAGCAGTAATCCTCGCGATCACACAGGGGCAATTGCCACCACAACCTCTCGAAATCAACAACGCCATGTGGGCATTGTTGTTGCGATGTTTCTCACTTGACCCCGCAAGACGCCCTCGGATGGAGGTTATATCTATTGTTCTGGGAATTATGATCTCTGAACAGCTTACTCCCAATTCTATTAATCATTTAATTAATCATTTTGGTGTAAACCCCTCGACACACCAATTCTCAACGTTCTGCAAGTTTCCCTGCTATTGGCCGGGATGCAATGCACGGTTCGATACGCTCATGACTCGCAGGGTACACTTGGTTCGGCATTGGCGACGATGGAGAGGAGGGGTTTCACTAGTGAGGAGAGAGAGAATAGCAAACAGAGAGGGGGGTGGAGGAAGGTGTGCCAGGGGATGCACAGGGCTCAAGTATGTATCATGTCAGAATTTTTTTGTTGCTTGTGGTATAGTTGTTTTTCTATGTGTTATGTTAGGTCATCTAGGAAATATAAATGTAAATCATTAACCTGAAAGTTTGGGTCCATTAAAGTGTAATTGTGCGATTGGTGGGGTTGCATGGGGCCTAGTGGGTGTTCCCTTGAAACGGTGCGTGACTGCAGGAGGTAAAAGGATGAGCACTTGAGCCTCATGCAGTCAAGCAGGGGAACGGGAACGGCGGCCAGGACCTGAGCAAGAGGCAGTCTGAAAGGGTACCAAGTGGCTGATATTATGTGTAGCCGAGGAACCTGGGGGAATGAAATGGATTTTTCTAGAATGAGTCGCTATCACGTCGGCTTCTGAAGTGTCAAGTGCGACAATATGTCATGTTGTGACATTGCTCACACCCTCCAAGAATCGCCCGTCTGTGCCTATGTATAAAAATATCGCTATATTCCCGTACACCGAGCCAGTGAATCAACAAGACTTATCATATAAATCATTTGATACTTACCTTAAACGTGAATACAATACTGATTTGGCATGTTGATGGCTAAGTCCCAGGGGCTCACGGAATATGTTACATCCAAGATGAATGGCCTCGCATGCCTATATCAGATATAAGGGAGCGTATGTCCACACTACCGAGGACGAACCATGGCACTCGTGGCACCAAGCCGCCCTTTCCTCCAGCCCTCCTCCAGAAGTGTCCTTTGTCGTGCCCTCCGATAGGACGCTTGTCTTCGACATTCACCAAAAGAATCTGCTTCTACATTTACGAATGGTTACTACTCCCGCTGTCGACATGGTACTGTGTTGTGTAAATGGTATCCAAACCCATCCCTCCATTTTCCCCTTACCCTTCTCAAAAGAAAAGCGTGCTACAGTCACCACCCTCACGATCCAATAGGCTCACTACAGATATGTATGTGTCCGAGAGAGAGAGAGAGATGCGCATATGAGTGATCAAAATAGAAGTAAGATAAGATTCCTCAAGACTACGTGCATCTTTGTTATTCTCAGGGTTAGTGACGTGTCCTTTTTGGTGTCATCATAATTAAAGCTTGCTTATACTCAGTGATTTCACAGAAGAATCAAAACTTCCAATATATGTCATCGTTGCCATTCGATGGCGCCGACCTTGATTAAGTAGACAAGTTGTGGCTATATCGACAGCGTGGGATGAACATCTGTAAAGGCGAGAACACGTTTGTCAAGCGTGACCTGAGAACTTCATACGCAAATTCCCAATTATCATTCAGTCATCATTTCACCCAGTACCAACAGAATAAGCACAGAAACTAACAATGTGGGTGCTTAAGGTGATATCCAGAAAAAAAGAAACCAAGAAAAGAGACAAAAACGAGGATGAGTAAATATGATGGGGAAAGGATCGTCAGTAATGTGTATAGATATATCAGCCACAGGAAAATAATGAATGGTGTTCAAATAAAATAAGTATATGAATTTTTTTGGAGAAAGCAAATATACACCGCGAAAACAAGATAAATAGAGAAGTGTGACGGCAGAGAGCAAAAAGAAAGAAAGAAAAGAAACCCATGAAAGAAAGAGAGAGGAATAGGTCACATCTATCGTCCCAACCCCGAACCTGGACCAGCAGGCACTCTCCGTGCACCAACACCCACAGTCCGCTTGAGCATATAGTCCTCATACTCCTGCCTCGCCACTGCCGCCGTCCTCTTACTCTCAGCCACAAACTCCTCCGGCAACTTGGGCACAGGAGGCACAGCAGGAACCCTCTCTCCACGTTCATCCAACATCGCCTCAACATGCTTCAAGAACCGTTGTCGAGCATCTCCACTCTTCTCCGTATCAAGGAAGCTCGCGCGACTGTATATACTTCCGCTCCATCTACTGCTACGGGTAGTCTTCGTGCCTTGATGGCCGTGTCCACTGTTGCTCGAATTGTCGTGTTCCTCGTCGGACAGGTACAACGTCGATCGAGTCCGACGTGAACGGCGGTTGGAGGGAGTTATCTCGTCTTCTGGGTAATATGATGCATCTTCCATATCATCTTCGACGTATAGGAATTCGTCGTCTGGCCTCGCTGCACTCGAGAGGCCCGCATCACTACCTCCCTTTCCATGGCCATAATACTCCTCAATTGCGAAACTATCGTATCCAACACCACTATTCGTGCTCATCCGATCGTCGCCCACAGGCACATTCAATCCCGACGAGGGTGATGGTGAAACTACCACTCTGATGGCACTAGCACCTCCAGGACCCGAATTCGATGCAGGGGAAGTAGCTCCGTTCCGCTTGAATGCCTCGAAACTCCCGCGGGTAGCAATAACACCCTCGGAAGCCTCCCGCTCCTCCTCCATCTTCTTCCATCCATCATCAATCCTTGATTCTCTAAACCTCGCAAGCATCTCTCGCACATCCTCCATCCCATCTTCGTCCTCCTCATATTGGTCTTGGCGGCCATCACTGAGTCCATCCGATACATCATCCTCCCACCCAGATCGGGGAGACAGCGCGCGTGGAGGAGTTGTGACCTTCGTACTAACGGCAGGACTATTTGTGTATGGGAAAAGCTTGCTGTTGGAGCTATTGATGTTGGGATTGTTGATGGGTGCGATGGGGAAGGGAGATTCTCTGCCTCGGATGCTGGTGCTCCGGTTCAGTTCTGGAGACGTACTGATTGTAGGGATGTTCGATGCTGCGCTCGTGCTGGTATTTGCACTAGCGCTGGTGTCTGCTGTCCCACTGGTAGCACCGGAAACGGAGAATCCACCCTGCTGACTCAACCTCTTCTGCACCCTCGCTCTCAAGGCGCTCGCCGCAGACGAAGCATTGAAGCTTGACGGCGGGGCCGCCTTCCCATTACTGCTACCCGGGCTAACGCCACTAAGATTGGTATAACTTTGCGAAGTCATCAGCAAGGGTGAGGGCAAGGGCGACCCAGTTGTCACCGCAATACCAACATTGACGCTTAAATTCCCGTTATGTGTCGGTGCGGGCGCAGGGGTAAACCCATTGACAGCGGTTGCAGTAATGGTAGGAACACTGGGTAAAGGAGAAAGTGGTGGCGGACTGGGCGGAGGGATGTCATAATGCGAAAACACGCCCGGTGGCCCAAGTAGTGAATGTCTCCCTGAGCCTGGTGGTGACCCCACAGTCACAGTCAAACCCTTGCCACGGGGCATAGGCGACACGCGACCAGACGACGGCAGCGGCGATATCGAACGTGTCATCGGACTCGGGGATGTTGAACGGACAATTGGGGAGGTAGGGGCATCAGCGCGCAGTGTCGACATGGATGTCTTTTTGGATGGACCGTTGTGTGATTGGAATGGAAGGTGCGATACTGGGGGGTGAGTACCCGCGCGGGGGGAACCGACATTAAAGGCACCATCCACGGGTGCATTACCTGGTCTCGAACGATGCAGTGCGCTCGGACTACTGGGTATTACAGCAGTGGAATTCGAGGGAACAACCACTTGGGGGGTGTCAGACGCGGGAGCACCAGTGCTGGGTCCAGCACGGGTCAAAGGGAACGAGATAACGGGTTTTTTCGCGCTCTTGTCCTCTTTACCCTTCTCCTTTTTGGACTCCTTCTCCTTCTTTCGCTCTTCCTTCCCCCGTTTCCTCTCCCGCTCGTTGCTGTCACCACTAGACGAGCTTCCCCTCTTACTAGGTGTCCCAAGGAACGGTAACACACGCCTCTTACTTGGCGTTTGAGGAAACGTGACACTGGATGCAAGACTGGATACATCGGCACTGGACGAGTCGTTACTGGCAACCCCCCTCAATGGTACCGATGCCGAGCCATTGATGTAATAAGTGTGGGACTGGGATGTCGAGATGGATGTAGCCGTTGATGTTCGCGTCGCACCAGTCGAATGGGAATATGTGTTGGTTGAGGTAGACGTTCGCGAAGTCATCACACTCGCACTTGTGTCTGCTGTGTTCGGCCGACCGCTTGACGTGGAAGAGGGGAATGAAATTGGAGGTGTGGAGTTGGATGTATACGGTTGTGGAGGTTGTGACAATAGTAGATTGGTGGGTGGAGGTAGAGGTGTTTGTCCCCTTGTTGGCGACGAGGGAGTGACAATAGGAGGTGCAGGCGTGCTCTGAGGAGGTGGAGAAGTTGTAGTCGAGAACATGTCACCGGACAATCCAAGGTCAAGATCAAGTCCCAGATCCGTAGATCCAATCATCGGCGCACCAGTCTCCCTATTCATCGTTGTCGCGAATTTCTCTGCGATGGGTAATACAGGTGCCTTGTCATCTTTTCTCTCGGACACGTTCCCTTTTTTCATGTCTCCTTTCGAAGACTTGTTCCCTAGCCGGAAGAACAGACCCTTCGACTTTTTCACGTCTTTTTCCTCCTCCTGTGCCTTCATCCTCTTTTTCTTCGACTTCTTCCCTCCATCTGTCTCGTAGCCCTTATGGTCGAATGGGGACGAAGCAAAAAGTCCGCCTTGAGATTTTGGGGTGGGGGGAGATTTGACAAGCGACTTTGTCCGCCTTCGAGGCTCCTCACCGTCTACCGTCATTTCCGAGTTCCCGTCAGGAATGGTCAAAAAACTACCGGCGGAACCAGGAGGCAAGAACATCGCGGGAAGGGGAGGGATATTCAATTCAGCGTCTTTGTCTTTCTTATCCTTCTTCTTGTCCTTTTTCCGCTTTGTGTCGCTGAGGGCCCCTGCGTCACTTTCATTGCCATCTTTATTAACATGGCGCTTTTTCTTGAGCTTGGAGGGTGTCGTGGGCCTCGGAGGTATGCTGGTAGCATCGGTTATGTGGGGTGCGAGAGATTGTGACTCTGCGGTAAGCGCAAATGGGACGGTGTTCGCCTGTTGGAGGTGGAAATTGTTGGGGTTGCTTAAGTTATTATTCACATTACTCGAATGGTTTTGCGAAGATGGGGACGAGGGGGTAAGTGGATATCGACTGGACAGCGGCGAAGAGATCGGGGATTCCCCAGAGTGTGTCAGAGCTGGAGAATTCGGTACCTGATCCTAATTGATGTTGAAAAGGTTAGTCAAATTGCACATCTATTAGATAAAACCGAAAATAGAAAAGTCAAATGAACTGGTTCTGGAACTAGAAGGCAAAGCGGGGTCGAGCTAGTGGCCGAGCGAAACCAATTACATACACTCATCAATCAAAATAGGTGTGGGCGTCGCCCAGCTTGACCTAGGAAGAATGAAGAAGGACAAAATAGTCAAGAAGAAGCAACGGGGGCGCACAATGCCTGATAGGCGTCTGCTAATTTTACTTCAAAGTTTTTCCAGCTCCACACTGGGACCAGACAGGATAAAACAACATGGGCGAGCGGTTGGGCGTAGACAAAGAAAAAGGGAGGGGAAGCAAGGTAGGCAAAGTGAGGAACAGAGTGATCAGTGGGAATGTCATTTCCCCTAAGTTCATTATCAAAGCCCGGGCAACCGGCGGCGGTGGCGGTGAGATGGTCACTGAATTGTTAAGACTGACAGCAACCGTTGCAAGATGAGACACAGAGTGCGACACGAGCCAAACAACACAGAACACGAAGCGAAAGTAACCTGTGATAGCGGAGGGAAAGGAAACACACCTCATCCTCCTCTTTAAGTGAGTTATTGAACATCCAGTCCGCGACGGCAGGATTTGCACCGAGACCGAGTTGGAGAGCAGCATCAAGAACAGAGGCCCTGATAGCACCAGACTCGCGAGAAGCGTCTGAAGTTTTTGGTTTCTGAGGCCGAGGTCGGGGGCGCGCAGAAGGGAGATTGGTATAGGACATTGTCGTTATATGAGGAATGAATGATACGCGAGCGCACTGCGCCCAGAGGGATATATCAAGGCCAAAGCACGAGAGTATGGGGAATAAAGGAGTGAAAGGGCCAGGCAGCGTCGCAGGGTGGTGGAAGAAGAGGAATAAGGCAAAGAGAGTGGGAACCTCGCAGAACCAATAATTTCATCACGTGACCTAGGCACCTTGCTCGGGTCGGCTTCTCCCACCAGCTCCTCTCTCCCTCTCACACAATCTCAATCTCCTTCTATTCCTTACTTCCCCGGTACTAATCGAATAAACCCCGATTTTATGGGTACATGGGTACCGTGCACTACAATTCAACAGCCTACACTGCAAATACGCCGTATCTATCCATAGATCATCTTTACAACATCACCCTAGCAACCCCTTTCAATTATCTTCGCGTTCCGTTCAACGGCGCTCAACCAATGGCCAAGCCTCCTCGTGTGTAAAGGCTTCTAGCCAAATACCCAACAGAGAGGAGGTCCATAGATTCTGACCTCGTTACCCGACGAAATACCCAGCGCTGTACTATATTCAGCACACTCCATATTCTGATAGATGAGTGTTAACTCCGGCATCGCCTTTACTACGCCCCGTCGAGATAAAGTTGCCGCGGTGGTGTAATTGTTCCCTAACGGGTCGATTATATTTAGACAGTATATGTTCACGTTAATACCCGTTCAATGATGAACCAATTGACGCGCATAACGAGACTCCCGCACATGCTTTTGTTAGAGTCGTCAGTGCGTGTGCCTTTGTAACTCTGAAGCAGGTGTTGGAACGATGATCGTGGTGGAATGGACCACAATCAACCACAACATTTAAACCTTCATACCCAAAGCCAGCTTGACGTCGGCCAACCGTTAGCATCTTTACAAACGAACTGCCGACTCCTATATTCTCCTATGACGACCTGATGGCAGCTCAGCGCTAACTTTGTGATCTGTCGTGCGGAATCCAGGAAAAGTGTCTATTCTTATCGTGATTGTGCCCTAGTGCGTGGCATCTTACCCCTTTCTTCGCACGCGGGTGGAGGCATCTTCTATCGTGACCTTGCATTGCACAACACGACCCCAGCTGTCAAGTATCTATCGCTATCTTACCAGTGCTGTCGATTTTTACCGGAGCTATTACCCCCTTGCCTGGCCAGCTGAACACACCAAGTCGTGAGATCCGCTTGCTTTCATTCAACAGATAATGTGGCGATTGAGTATGACACACACCAACCATCCGTAGAATGGACATACCCCACAAATGTCCAGAAGGATCATTCCTACAGGAATAATGGATCCCACCACCGTTATCATGGCCAAGAAATACCTATCGAACCCTACATCAATTATCTTGTCTATGCCCATCCAAGGTTTATAATCATCCCGAATATTTTGTATGCACGCACAGGGGTGGGCACAAGTGGAACCACATAAGGCGAGGATTAGTTTACCCCAACCTGCCCCGTCTGCGCTTGATTTGTTTTTCGATGCTATGAAAATCATTCGCATAGTGACCCACTGGACAGAGCGAGTAACAATACACTCCCACACATCACACTACCCATTGATCAAGACTATACCGGTTATTTGAAAAATTTCTGTACCCCATCCTGGGGGTCCCCTAAATCCTCAGTGTCCATCTGCCTCAGTTCATCAGAAACAAGTGTCGCAGGATACCCAGTATACCGCCATATACAACCTAATACAAGAAGCTACAATACAACGGGGATCAGATTACATCTCGACCGGCACGCAAGTCGCAGAGGTGGGAACGCCAACCATGGCACATACACATAAAATCAGTCAAGTTACCGATGTAGAGACGACTGGGGATCTCCGTAATCATAGCCGATCACCAGGAAACCATCTTGTGTGGACCAAAAGTTCACTGCAGGTGCCACTTCAAAGTTCCACAACCCGTTCATCAGCTCTGTCACCCACCCGTGATGGGAACCCGGACGGATCAGATCTATCAGATGCTGGCTCGGGGCGACTTTGAGGGTGACCCCAGAATGAATCAGATCCTCAATACAAGGTGAATTTATTAAGCCTTGTGCATACTGTATGCAGATTGTCGTGATTTTGAAATTAAACAATGACTCCAACAATTATATTATAAGCAGTTGAACCTAGAGTCCAACGATACGTTGTGTCTTGTGGTACTTGCACAAAGACACCAATCTTCCTGAGCGCTGGAAGTCTCAAACCGATTAGTGATCAATAATCGATGGTTTCCGCATAGAGAAAACAGATTTATAAAAGATACAAAAAACACGCTCGCAAATACAAGTAGACTATTGCGAGTTGTCCTATGATTGAAAGCTATAGCTCATACATCATGTGAACATGTCATAATGAGGTCGAACGGCGTCATAACAATCAGAGAAACACAATGAACAAGGTCTTGGCCGACTTAATTATTCTCGCGTGCAACGTAAACTTGAGTGGTTTCTCCTATAGTCTCACGGCGCGATTTCGAGTTGGGATCAAAGTATGGCTTCTCTCCCAAGCTAACGACACGATTACCCTCCCGGTGCTCATCGTAGTCGTTCCTGGAGGTCAAGTATTTCGTGAGCAACGGATTCTCAAGCAAGGTAAACAAGCAACTCACGTAGCAGTGTGAACAGTCACCCGATTATCCCAAATGGCAACATCATTAGTCTGCCAGCGGTACCTAATCTGGAGGTCGTGGTTATCAGAAAAGTGCCTTGTCAAGTATTCCAACACGTCGTCGGACTCGTCGGGAGTAAGTTCGTTGATTCTTTTTGTGAAACTGGGTATGCATGTATCAACGTAAGAAACATAATGCCGAGATGCTGATACCTTACCCTTTATTCACGAAGAGAGTCTTGAATCCTGTTACAGGGTTGGTGCGGATAACAGGGCTGATGGGATGGATCAGTATTATATGTTTACGTATACATGAAATGAAACCCACTGCACGGCAGTCAGGTCATCGCCAACATTGTCTGGCGCGCCTCGTTCCGGGTTAATCTTCTTGCCAAGCTTATTGACGCATTACGGATAGAAAAGTTAGCCCTGCCCACTACTACCCAAGAGTTCGGTAATTTTACCTGAAGGAAAATACTGCCGTCATGGGTGGCAGTCAGGCCCTCTAAGAATTTTTGGTATGCAGGGGAGAGACGGTCATAGGCCTCATAGCCACTGGCCCACTGAGATGATCAATGAGTTGTGCTTTCTTGTGCACTCAGTGCACACAAAACTTACTAGCGTATCGCCACCAACTGTGATGCATGTTAGTGGGTACAGAATCGTGGCTTCAAAAAAAAATGAATACGCACCAGAAGGGAGAGTATGGAGTTTGAGGATCTGATACCCTCATGAGCATCGACCGAGAAACGAAAGAACGAACCAGTAACATACCGCATAATCAGAGGGCACCTTCTCGAATGTAATATCCGAATGCCATCCCTTACTTGCCCTCGTCTTTGTCTGGCCAGCTCGAGCAATACCACTGAAAATAGTTCATCAGGTTAGTTCCATACACCGCCGCGAGTGCGGCCAACAATGGACGGCTTACCCTTTCGATGAAATTACAGAAGTTTCTATCCCAAGCTCTGGCGTATCTTCAGAGATTGGGTGCTTGTGCAACTTGCTTGTTTCGGGCTTCCCGGTCAATTCACCCAACCTCTGTCCGAGTCGCTTCTGCTGCTCGATGGTAATGTCCTGGTCCTTGAAAAACACAACACCACGGTGCGATACAAGTACAGCCAAGTCGTGGATCAACTTGTCGGCGTCGGGCGCTTCAAGGAGTTGGGAGAGTTGGGTAGATTTGTTAGAAAAAACCGTGCCAATAACGGGAGTGGCATCGTAGTTCTCGAATTGGGAGAGCGAGCCGAGTAAAGATGGTGTGGTGCTAGGAATGGTTGTTGTAGACATTCTTGGCTATGGATGAATATGTGTGCTTGTCCATCCCCCTACAGTGCAGGGGTGATATTTATCGGAGAACGGTATACCGTGACGAGCACGCCATAAAACGGCGAGAATTCCGGGCTTCACGTTGTTTATCGACTGCCTGACGGCACTGTCACAGGGGCGCAAGAAGCTACAATGAGTTGATTGCGCAATGCCATATGCGGGAACTTCAGTGTGATACCCTCCCTCGAAGACTAGAGACCATAGGTATACCTGGTAGTAATTTCCAGCGAGAAATGCTTTGATGGTGTCAGATACCCGAGACGACGGACGCTTCTGCCCGTCCAATAGTCGGCAGACTGAACGGGGCTTGGTGCGGTAGCATCTGCCCTCGGCCCAAAACCCTGGCAAATCTGCCATCAGTCGCGTCAGTTTCTCTCAAGGTGAGCTAAGTTACCACACAAAGATTACATAAAGTCACAATTGAATTGGCAATAGGAAGGAAATCCACCTGAAATGTGAGCCATCTTCTCGGTCAGCTATGGATGACATACCGCAGATGGCTTGGTCAGGTGCAGGTGTAAATCATTTTGTGTCATACGTACTTAGGTATAAAAAGGTGATCATGACCGGACTTCTTCATGTACCTAAGTGGTTCTAGCCTGGTGTAAAGCGCGCGATCGAGTCGTCAAAAGTTTGACCTCGGGGCACAATTGAAGAAACAAGTCGCATTGTGAGGAAACAGCTAGTTCACTGCCGGAGGCCCGATGTCACGTAGAACAATGCATGCATGAATGTATTACATAGAGCTTATGAAGGGGAGTGAAGGGGGCAACGAGGCTCGTGCTGGAAGTGTACAGCCACAACTTGATTGACTCTCGGTAACCACCGGAATACAAGTTGGGGGTTCATTCTCGCGCAATTCAAACGGAGGCTGAATATACAAAAGAATAGTAGTTCTGGCTACTGCTTTTCTTTTTTTTATAATGGTAGTACCTCTTCGAAACTGCCTTAACTGTTGTGCTTGCCCTCATCAGACACGTTTCCTATGATATTCTCCCATTCATCTCAACGGTATTTGCCGTTTCCCTGTTACGACCAAAGCCATATGACTCACAGTGGTATAGCAAGTAGCGTGTATCGGCATCTATACAGACTTATTCCAATACAGTTCTCAACTATAACTAGAGTCACGTGTCTTCTCAATTAAGAGACAAGAGTTAAGAGCGAGTAGAAAAGCGTGTATAAGAGAAGAGGGGACTACAATCCAAAGCTAGAGACTACTGTCGAAGTAAGTACTCTATAAATACTGGAAGACTCGTGTGGAAGGCTAGTAGAACTCGTGTATGTAAAACATGTAATAAAAGTGAAACAGTGTTTGAAACAGGAGAGGGAGACTCATGTACTGATGCATGTGATCCTTGTGTAATGACGTTGTGTGGTAATATTGTAACATTATCCCCTTTTTACGTTTGTTGTCTCAACAAACTCGATTGTAGGATGCTGGGTCGTCGTCGTAGTAGTCTTTATTGTTGTGTTCGGGGTGATTGTCGTGGTAGTATGGTCATCGTTGAGGGGAGGTGGGTGTTAGGATTTCGCCAGAGCTCTTGTCCAGCAGTGCACGTTAATCCCGTACTGGACGTTACGAGGCTAGCTAGATCTCCCAACGGATCCAACGCTTCTGGTCCTCTTTACTAGGGCCTTGCTGTGGTCGGATAAGACAGCAAATGAGAGACGGCAAGAGCAACAAGTCTTCCTGACTTGAAGTCACAGCCGAGACGATGTCAAGTACCTTAGACAACGTCTAGAGATGGAGGGAGAACACCTGGTGGTTCTTGCCTTGTTAGGGCTCGAAGAACTCAACACTAGGAACGAGAAGAGAACGCTGTCTAGTAGCAACAACGCTAAGATTCGAATTGAGCAACTACCTACTTACAAGCTTGCTATTTATCGTGTATTGTACAAGCTATAGAAAAGGTGGTAGTTCGTCAAAGAGGAGAAGAGGAAGCGGAAGTCCGTATCTAAACATAGGATGGGGAATAGCGGAGGTCCGTAACTAAACATAGTACAGAAACGGAAGGATGGAAAGAAGAGGAAAGCGGGAGTCCGTGCTCCAAAGAGTCCAATGTCTCTAAATTTAGCTGTTCTCCTTTACCGGTATTGTTCGTCTGTTTACTCCAAGTTAAGTTCTTCTTCGTCGTGGAACTCCCAGTCTTCCCATTGTGCGTCGACTACCATCATGTCTGTGAGGACGTCGAAGGAATCAAAAATAATATTCATAACAGTGGGTCATCGTCTGGGATCGTAACGAGGTGAGCAACGTTCGTAGTAGGGGTTTCTCAGGCATTCTCATGGGTTGTGGATGGGTTTGAATATTTGACAATGGGGGCATTGGAACTTTTCGCACCACGGGGCCGTATGTCCAGGGCCGATTTCTTTACAGTATTTGCAGATCTTCTTTGGGCAATCTTTCCTCCTATGGTTTGGTTCGTTGCAGTAGCTGCAATAGAAGGTACTATCTTTATACTCCTCTCGTTGGGGTGGTAATGGTGCGTTGTTTTTGGGATATTGGGCAGGGGCGCTTGGCCGGGCGTTAAGAGGAGGTTGTGTGACTGGTACGGGGAGTGGGGTGACGTCTGCTTTTATTCTCTCTCCAGGAGGGGGAATCAGTGTGGAAATCTGCTGCGAGGTGGGTTCCAGTGGTTGTCCGGATAAGATAGGGAATGGTGCTGGGGGTTTGGGTTCCTTTGACTTAGTGAGGGTGGTAGGTGTAACTCTTCTGGGATTGGAGAAGATGTCGGTGAATGAGGTGGGGATTGGGAGATTTCCCTGCATCACGTGAATCTTTCGTGGGTTGGTGGAATCCAGTGACGGTGCAGCGATATTGGGAGTAGAATCCACATAAATTTTGATATAGTACAGGAGATTGGTGGAGTTTGTGGTGGATTCGATGTATTGCAGACAGGTAAGGGCAAGGGCATACGATTGTCGGATATGATAGAATTGTTCGTAGGCTGCAGAGAGGGTGATGAATATGGTGGAGGCAGGGAGATCCTCATTGGGAATTCGGGGGAAGAAGGCGTTGTGGTGTTCGACCATTGATAATATAGCATGAAGATGTCTGAATTCGATGTCGGTGAGGAAGGGGATATTGGAGGTGGACTCCATGGGAGGCTCGGGTGAAGAGGTTCGGTTGGAGCTGGAGGAGGTGTGTTGGCTGGTTCCATTGGACATGAGTGTGATGTTGTTGGTAGTAGTGGTGAGAGGTGACTTGTGTTGGTTTTAGTTTAGCTTCTTGGTTGAATATATATACGTCCTGGTGTGTTGAATTGCCATTGTTTGTCAAATGGGGGTAAGTGATGATTCCGCCAATATAAATTTAGGATGGTTAATGCATTTTTGGTGAGGTCGTCTTCCGTTAACCATTTGTTTTCCTCGTGTCCAAACCCTTTCCATTTTACTAAGAAGAAGTCTCGTCCTCGTGTGGTTCGGTGGTTGATGATTCCTTCAATTTTGTATTGTTCTTGATCATCCAGTAATTCAGGTTGCGGGTTTTTTGCTGCTGGTTTGTGGAATGAGTTGGTGACGTATGGTGTTAGTAACGCCGCGTGGAATACTGGATGGATCTTCCAGGTTTTTGGTAGTTGAAGGTGGAAATTAACCTTTGATAGTACTTCGGTGATCGGAAAGGGTCCTAGTCGTTTTGGAGAGATCTTCTTTGATGGGTGAGGGAGTTTCAGATTCCTTGCTTCTAACCATACTTGGTCGCCTGGTTTGAATTGGGGTATTTTTTGTGTACTTCGATGTTTCATGTGTTCCACCATAAGTTTGTGTGCCGCAACTGCCTCGTTCCTTGCTTCTTCTAGGCGTTTTAATCACATGTTTGTATCGGGGTGGTTGTCAGGTGTGATGATTTGTGGTAAACTAGGGGGTTTAATTCCCATGATGAGTTCGAATGGGCATTGGAGTCAATTGGCGTGAGTTTGGGAGTTGTGAGTGAATTCTAGGAGGGGAATGTATGTGGACCATGTTGTGGGATTGTTTGTACAATAGAGGGATAGGTAGGCTTTGATTTCTTGGTTGAATCGTTCCGTGCTTCCGTCGGTTTGAGGGTGGTAAGTGGTGGAGTAGGCTTGTTTCACATTCAACTTGGAGAAGAATGCCTTGATCGTTCTGGTGGTGAATCTGGGGTCTCTATCTGAAATGATTTTGTCTGGTAATCCGAATCGTGCAAATAGTTTATCAATGAGAATGTTGGTGATTCTGTTGGTGTTTATGGTTTTCTTTACTGGGGTGAGAATTATTCCTTTTGAAAGTCTGTGATCAATAATCAAGAGTATGGTGTTGTATTTGTTTGATGGTGGGAGATCCGTGATCAGATCCATTGATATTTGTGAGAATGGTCGATTGGTTGGTGGTGGTGGAATTGGTTGGATAGGCGGTTTGGTGGGGTGTCAGTTGATTTTGAATTGTTGACATTTTGTACATCCTTTGACGTAGTTCTTGATAAAGGTTGACATTCCAGGCCAATATACTTCTCTTTTCATTAGTCAGTATGTTTCCTGTTCTCCTGGATGTCCGGCTGTTTGGTGGTCGTGGTATCTTTTTGTAATTTGTTAGTGGAGTTCAAGATCGTTTGGTATTACTGGTTTTCCTTGGTAGAGTAGGATTGTTCCTTCAGGGGTAGTGTACGTGGAGTATTCATTATTTAGTAGGTCCTTCGGGGTTCTGGTTTTGAGGTTGTCAATGAGTTCGGCAATGGTTGGATCATATTGGTTGGAATAAATGATTCCTTTTTGGAGATTGAGGTTGATGAGGTTGATAAATTTTTCTTCAGGTAGTATGATTATGTTTTCGTTGTTGTTATCTTCGTCTGGGATATGATTGGGTTGTTGTGAGAGTGCGTCGGCGGCTGGTATATGTGTTCCAGGGACATGTTCTATTTTGAAATTGAATTGTGATAGGGTCTCGGTCCATCGGGCTTGTCTTCTTGTTAGTTTCTTCGGTTCTCTCCAATATGTTAGGTTTTGGTGGTCGGTTCAAATGGTTGTCGTTTTCCCTGATCCTTCTAAGTAGTGTCTCCATTCTTCGAGTGCTCTAATGATGGCAAGGAGTTCCCGGTCGTGGACGTCGTAGTTTCGTTCGGCTGGATTGAATGACTTTGAGTAAAATGCTACGGGTTTTTGATTTCCGTTCTCATCTTCTTGGTATAGGATTGCTCCGCTCGCGTGTTTTGAGGCATCGGTTTCGATGGAAAACGGTTTGGTTTGGTCAGGCATTGTAAGGATTGGTTTTTGAAGAAAGGTGTTCTTGAGTAGGTTGAAGGCTCGTTCAGCTTCTTCAGTCCATGCGAAATGCCAGTTCTTTGAGAGTAGTTGGTTAAGCGGTTTGCAGATGTCGGCGTAATGATGAATGAATTTCCGGTAGAAGTTACAGAATCCTAGGAATTTTTGGACGTCTTTCACCAATTTTGGGGTTGGCCACTCTTTTACTCCATTAAGTTTTGCTGCGTCCATTTCGATTTTGTCTGGGATGATGATCATTCCGAGGTATTCTAGTCGTTCTTTGTGGAATTTGCATTTCTCAGTTTTCAGGAATAGATTGTTGTCTTCTAGTCATTTTAGGACCTCTATGGTTAAGGTTTTGAGCTCTTTGTCGTCTTTTGCGTGGATAAGTATGTCGTCCATGTATATGATTACTCCTCCTTGTTCAATCATGTCTTCAAATATGTCGTTCATCATATGTTGAAAGGTTGCAGGGGAGTTGCATAGTCCGAAGAACATTACGGTTGGTTGGTACAGTCCAAATGGGGTTTTGAATGCTGCTTTCCATTGGTTGTCTTCTTTAATCCGTACATTGTTGTATCCTAGGTGAACGTCGAGTTTGGTGAATTTCTTTGATCCTTTGAGTTTGTCCATGATTGTAGCGATCATCGGTATTGGATAAGTGTTTTTAACTGTATGTTTGTTGAGATATCAGTAATCTTGGCATGGGCAAAGTTTCCTGTCTTTCTTGGCTACGAAGAACATTGGTGACACCATTGGTGATTTTGATTCTTTGATATATCCTTTCGCCAGGTTTTCCTTGATGAATTTCTTCATTTCTTCCGATTCCGCTGGTGATAGTTGGTATGGTTTGAACAATTTTGGGGTGAATTCTTTCATGGTGACGATTTTGTGGTTGTATGGTCTTTCGGGGGGGAATTGTTGGGATTTCTTTTTGTTAAATAGGTTACTGAATGTGGCGTATTGTTTGGGAATCATTGTTTTGTTCTTCTTCGTCTGTTGGGCTAGTTTGGCTGCCGTAGTGGTTTTTGTGTTTATTTTGTATGGAGTAAAGAAGGTTTTATTGAGGTGTTGTTGGATTTCCCAGTTATCGAGGTCTACGTTTGCCAGATTGTGTTCTATCAAATGAATTTCTGTCCCAAGTTCTTCCTGCAGTTCGATGTCGAAGTTGTTGATTGCCGCGTAGTTTATTGTTGTGTCGAGAAGGGGTTGTAGGAGGGGGTGATCTTTTTGTCTTTTCCAGTTTAGTGTCTTCTTCTTCCAGTTTATCTCAGGATCTTCTTCTTCCAACCATGGGTATCCCAGGATCAAGTTCTTTTTTCCTATATTGGTGATATATGCCATGATCGTGCAATCCCTTCCATCGATGATTGTGTTGATAGTTGTTTGGTGTGTGATGGTTCCCCTTTTGTTTAGTGTTCCGTCCACATTTGTAGCAATGATTGGTTTGGTGAGTGCTTCTCTTGGTAGTTGATGTCGGTTGGCTAGTGTTTCAGATATGAAGTTTCCCTGTGCTCTGGAATCAATGAGTGCGGTGACAGCCGCTTTTGAAGAAGTCGAGAAAGAGACAAATTTTAGTGGGATGAATAGTGATTTTTTATTTTCTGAAGAAGGAAGATGAATCATATCTATCTGCGCGGCAGATGGTACAGGAAAGTAAGAGGAGTAGTAAAAGTCCAGAGGTCCAACTGGGGCTGTCAGGTCAGCTGTCCTCATTCGTGAAAATCCTGCGGTTGTTCTCATGGTTGGTTCCATCCTTTCATAATCATCATGTGGAGTTCTTCTTGTTGTTCTTGGGGAATGGAGTGGAATGTGTCTAACATTGTGTTTGAGATGGAGACAACTGAAGCATTGAACTTCCTCGGTGGGTTAGACTGACGATTGCCAACACTAGTTGGGTGAGGCCCGGTAGGGAATGTGTTCCTTTGAGAAGGAGGTGGAGGTCGGTATGATGATCGAGGTGGGGGTCGATATGCATTTTGTTGCTTGTTTTGGTTTGGAAAGGTGGGGCATTGGGTTGCCCTGTGTCCGGTTCGTCCGCATCGGAAGCACTGTCCTTGTTGAAGTTGCTCTTTTTTGATTAGGGTTAGGTTGAATGCTTGAATGGCCGTTAGTCCTTCTTCCTCAATGATGTGATTGATATCGAAGTGGGTTTCTTCTTCTTCTTCTTCCTCGTGGTATTCCTCGTGTTGGTATGTGTTGTAATTATCAACGTCCATGGCGTATGGGTCTTTAAGGGGTTTTTGGTAATGGACGGCTGATGTGGACTGGTATGGTTTGATTGGCATAGGGGGTATATATTGGGTGCATGTTGAAAACATGTTTCCTTTTTTGATGTTGTAAAGGGCGTCCGCCCTGCGCATCCTTGCATCCAATGCTCTGGCTCGTGTGTACCATCCTTCTGGTGTAACGGGTGGGTTTTTGGCTGTTTCTAGTTTGCATCCAATTTTGGAGTTAATTGCTTTCTTGTAGATGTCCATAATGGCGAGACCGCCGTTGAGACCTGCTTTTCTAACATAGTATTTGAATTCGTTGTTGAAGTCTTCGATGGGTCGTCCGTTTTGTCTCATGGTGCATAAATGGTGATAGGCAAAGACTGGTTCATCAGCTGGGGTGAAAGCGGTGGTGATGTCTTGTACAAAGTCTGGCCATTGAGGTGGATCGTATACTCCGTTTATCATTCTTGATGCTCGATGTGCTTGTAGCCATGCTAGTGCCTCGGGTCCTTGCATTGATGATTGAATGAAGAAAATCTTTCTTGCAGGTGTATCGTAAATATGTTGGTTCGCTTCTAAATATATCTGGTTCATCAACCACCATTTTTCAAAGTCAGATCGATCACCAGTGAAGGGTGCTGGTTTTAGTAGGGATAGTTCTTTGTCGTTTCCAGCCTGCTGGATAACTGCCAGTGGTTGTTGAGCTGCCTGTCCTCCTGCTTGTCCTTGTTGGCCCATGATTGGTGGTGGTGTTGGTGGTTGTGATGGTAGGGAGGGAAAGCCTAGTTGTAATGGTGAAGCGAACGGTAGTAAAGGTGGGTAAATTCCTGGTGAAGGACTTTGGTGGGGAGTGATAACAGGGAAGTTTTCTCGTGTAACGGTAGGTAGCTCGGAGTCGCTAGAGCTTGAGTGGTAGCACGGGAAAATTCATTCTTCTTGAGGTGGTGATGAGGGTTTGGAGGGAGGTAGAGAAGGGCTCCTGCTTCGATGACGTTCCTGAGGAGTATGTGGTGCTGTTCGAGTGTGGCAACCTTGCATGGGATATGGATGGTTCTCTTGGGAATATGATCGAGATAGGGGAGCTGTCGAAGTTGACGCTTGTGGTAATGGATAAGTTGATGTGGAGGGAGCTTCCGGAGTAGCGGGGCGAGATTTGTTCTTCGAAGTTGTGATGCTAGAGATACGTTGGCGAAAGCTGCAGGGTGGCACCTTGGGTAGAGGGCTTTATAAGGTCAGCGAACCTGTCAAAATCTTATATCGGGTACGTAGGTTCGTTTTCGGCGGATGTAAGGAGGATCAACGTTGGGTTTAATGCACGGCGTGGTGATGGGGATTCCTCTGATTAAGGTTCAGTGGGACCTAGGGTTTAGAGCTTTGGATTTTGTTACGACCAAAGCTGTATGACTCGCAGTGGTATAGCAAGTAGCGCGTATCAGTGTCTATACAGACTTATTCCAATACAGTTCTCAACTATAACTAGAGTCACGTGTCTTCTCAATTAAGAGACAAGAGTTAAGAGCGAGTAGAAAAGCGTGTATAAGAGAAGAGGGGACTACAATCCAAAGCTAGAGACTACTGTCGAAGTAAGTACTCTATAAATACTGGAAGACTCGTGTGGAAGGCTAGTAGAACTCGTGTATGTAAAACATGTAATAAAAGTGAAACAGTGTTCAAAACAGGAGAGGGAGACTCGTGTACTGATGCATGTGATCCTCGTGTAATGACGTCGTGTGGTAATATTGTAACATTCCCCCGCCCTTCCACCCTTTTGAGCCTCTCATTCGGTCTTCATCCCGAAAAGCATTCTCCAACCTAACAAGTACCGCTTCTCACTGTCCACCATAGAAGCCAATAGGCCTCTCGCATCTCGTTGGTCCAGACATCATGGCACCTTGACAATTTCAATGCGAGTCCCGTGTGCGGCGGCCAACAACGATAGCGAACGATATTCACTATGTAACCCACCATCGGGACTCAAGTAAAAAAAATGAGCCGCCATCCAACTCGAGATCGATTCGAATCCTGACGATCGACACGGGTGAATACTTTCTCCTTTTCCCCCGACGTTCAACATGAGCACTCAACAAGACCCATGGGTCATTCGTCTGCGCTGAATACTTTTAGGCATAACATGGTCTTGCGTCAATTGGGAAGTAATACCTGCAGGGCCCTTTGATCCGAATGAGCAAATTCACTGGCGTGCCAACGAAACGTGCGTAGAACCTGGAAGTAGAGTCGCCAGTAGATTTGGATTAAGTGGCCCAGTGGTGAGGGGTGAGTCCAACCGAAATGTTCCAATTGACGTCGTTCTACAGCGTCTTGTGTACCTGATCCCTGTAGACTTATCATACAATTCGTAGTCCAACGCTCCAGGATAGATCATATACGGCTTGTTTGGAGTAAATTGTAAAACATCACCATAACCAAAGCCTACATAAAAGTACAGGTTCAAGTAATTACTTCTAACTACCTATTCCTTGAATACTGATGCCTGTTTGACTTTGAATCACTCTTTATATTCTCCCTCGGTTCAAGGCAGTTCGAGAATTTTGGCAATATATTCACCTTGTGTTCCCTTATTTCCACAATTCAGTGCTCAGTGCTCAGCCCCCACCCCCGTATTCCCCCATCTTCCTTTGTCTACCCGTAACTTAAAATCAACACCACCTTCCTCCCGCAAAAGCTGGTAAGCCTCTTGCATTTCGTCACTCCAAACCCCACAATCTCTCGATAACTCTAATGCAAATCCCCTGTGTGGCGGTCGACAGCGACAGCGGAGGGTATTCGTTATGTGACCTGCCATTGCGGATTCAGAAATTGTCTGTAGGTCGTCGTCCGGTTCGAAATCTATTTCAGTCCGCTCAATTGACATCTTCTTCAGCTGGGGTAAATACGTTCCTCCCTTCCCCACGTCTGTTCGACCAAGGGCGACAATCATGCGACTTGCTGTAACATGGTTACATTTGTCCAAGCACAACTCCCGGGCAGTGGAAATATGGGTAAATATGAACTCAACCAGGTTCACGGGCCACGTTTTCGCATCGAAGACTTCCAGGTGTAAAATTGTGCTGGGTAAGTTCGGAACTATCATTTGAAGGGCAGCGTAATCCGAATCGGGGAAGTCGTTAGCGTACCAACGGAACGTGCGTAGAACCGGGAAGCAGAGGCGCTGAAGGAAGGTATCTAGTGGCGGAGGATGAGTCCAGCCGAAATGTTCCAATTGATTCAAAATGATGGGACCGAAGGTAATCCCGTAAGCCTGGAGATCATCACTCTCTGTACCATTGTACGCGGGATTGACAGAATCAAAGTGAGCAATGTTAGGACATAACACAAGCAATGCGATGCAGACATTGGCTAGTGCTCCAGCCAGTGAAATATGTGTTATCTGCGTCCGTTGGACATTGCTCAGCACGAATTCCCCCCGAGGTAGCCGTCTTGGAGAATGGGGACCGTACAATATCACGTTATGAAGGCGAGGGGAGTTAACGAGAGGGATTGCAAGGATTTGATCCGAACAAACTATGGATCCGTATAGACCTAATGCTTCGAGGTTGGGAAGTCTAGGAAAAGAAGTGATCCAATCAAAAGGTGCATGGTGTATCTCAAGCCCATGCACCTTTTGTGCATTCACTTCGTCGGAGAGTGCTGAGAAGACAAGGCTCAGGATTTCTGGTGAAGGCCAGATACTTTCCACGAAAGGTTGGGGATGAGTCAAAGTGTCGAAGTATAAACCAAGAAAAAACGGAATACTTCCGGAATGTGATATGTAGTATTGGAGCAGGCTGACAATCTTTTGTCGTCCTGACCTCGTATCCACCCCTGCGTGAAGATGAAGGGTCAGAAAAGACCATAGAAGAGGCGTGGATAAGGCAATTTTTCGCCAGAGCGAGCATATTCCTGCAAGCTTGAGAGGAATGCTCTGACCACAGTAATCGTCACAGTCACCAGTGGCCAAGAGGAATATATGCTCTAGCACCGGGGGAGGAAGGACCCTTGTCGATGCTTGCAGGCCATTCAGCTCCCACAACAGATCGGCACGTTCCTTTTCTAATGGTTGGATTGTTTTCTCTAATCGTTGCACCTCTTGCTTTATGATGACAAGACGAGAATCACAGATACTGATAGACTCGTCCATACTCCGCCTTGGGAAAGCAGGACAGTTGACAAGTGGGATGTAAAAGCGATAACCTCAATCCAGGGGTTTTACATTGATTATATATGACTGGCAGTTTGGCTGCGCAGCAATAGAAGGTGCGAGCATACGAAGGGAGGGGGCGAGATCTCACACCCGCAAGTCACACTAAGAATAGTACCATGATCACCCAGAAAATCCCAGATAAAAGTAGGATATTCAAATAGTGCTTCTAGATTATTACTGGGAGAAGGTGTAGAGACCTATCTGAGAAACTCAGCTACAAAGTGACTCTCATATCAAGTTGTTCGTGTGTCATATTCTTCGAGCAGCCCGAGGTGAGCTATTATGATTGTAATAGAAGTGCCAATGGCAGAGGTAACACCCATATTACATTCCTCAGGTACTATTCACTAACGGTTCCCCAGAAGGATTTGCCTCCTGTGCCGGAGCCCAATAAACCTGCAAATACACACTTGTGTCGCTCGTCCACCGAAAGTGGAAGATAGATGTAAAGGAAGAGGTCTCACGACCACCGGTCAAAGTTCTTGGGAACCATAGAGGATTCACATGTGACTATTAATCGGAAGCACGACGGAACTAGCTTCCCACTCATGCGACCTGCATGTTGTCCTCTCCCTCGCAGTTGTACAAAGATCATTGAGGAAGGCTGGAAGAATAGCTAGCTAGAAGCCCCTACCGGAATCCATTTGGCGCTGACCTATATTGACGCTCGGGTGCATAATCATCGTCTGAAAGGCAAGATCAAAATTCATTCAACTATGCATACGCAAAAAAGGGCTCTGGGGCAAGTACACAAGCATAGATCAATGAATGTCAAAATCGAGTGGAAGCGTTTATAGATACCAAATAAGACAGCTGGGGCCTCATCAACCTTCTCGACGTAGGCGCTTTTCGACCCTTTTCTCATTCGTGTCATCCAAGTGAAATGCAATAGCACAGTATCAATGTTAGGGGGAACAGAAACAGGATTAGGCCAAAGTATTCAAGTTATCTGAGGCAGGTCTTTCATAGCAGCCTGTCAGAACGTTGAAATATCTTCGTTTATATCGATGAAAGGAATGAAACCACTGGTCGAACAGCAGATGCCTTACGCGAGCGGTCAGCTCTATATGCTGTCGCGAGTAAGGCTGGCGGTGGATAACTCGCTCTTTTGATGAGATCACGGGGGTCTCTGTCCCAGGTTTTGATACATCCTCAGAAATTGGAAACTTGCTTGTCTTCGACTTACCCATCAATCCAGCCGACTCCTGTCCCCAAGCCGCTTCTGCTGCTAAATGGTGATGCCTTGATCCTGGGAGACAGGACACCATGGTACAACGCAGTTACGGCCAGGTCATGAAGTAGCTTGTCAGCATCAGGTATCCTGAATGACTGCGAGAATTGGCATTCTCGGCGAGAGTTGAATGCGTGTGTCGATTCAGTTTCCTACACTGTGGAGGTAATACGTAGCAGGGCATGGTATGTCGTAGTGTCGGCACGCAACGGCAGGGACCCTGGGCTTTACGTTGTTTATTGACCGCTTGACAGACCTATCACGGGGACGCGAGGGGAACTGCGATGCAGAACTACGGTAATGCCCTCCGAGTCCCTATAGACGGGATCATGCGGATGGAACGATTCCGAAGTGCTGGCAGCGACCGCCGGGTTACGAACGTGTTTTTTGTTACGCTCATGTACACCGACCTGAATCTTCCGTCCAAATTTATACACCCTACTAGAGAAATATACAAGTCCAGTTCTAGGAATCCAGCTCAACTACCTCCCACACATCCTCACAAATATCGAGAAAAAATTAGTCAGTTTACAATCAAATACTTCGCGAAGATAAAGTGTTGGTAGTTTTGTTCAATACATTCGACAGATAGTGATTCAGCCGAGCCCAAATTGAAAAGGTACAGTGTTTTGACTACTTGTGATACCAAACCATTGAAACATATTGTACGTCTCCAATCGACATCAACTTTTGTACCCACTATTACTTTCGTGATCATGAATACGTTTTCCCTATAGCTTGGCCCCTCGGTTTCTCCCGGCCATGTTCGTCGCTTTATTCTCCACTCCCGCACTCTTATAATCCTCCAGTTCGGTCCTCACCCCCGAAAGTATCCTCCAACTCAACGAGTACCGCTTCTCACTGTCCACCCATACGTCCAAACCACCATAACCCTCCCCTCGTAGAAGCCAATAGGCCTCCCGCATCTCGTCAATCCAGACTCCATGACATCCAAGAAACTCCAATACGAATCCCGTGTGAGGCAGTCGACAGCGATAGCGAAGCGCATTCACTATGTGATCCACCATCGGGACTTCAGTAAAATTCCTTGGTTCGCCGTCCGAATCGAGATCTAATCCAATCCTGCTAATTGACATCTTCTCCAACTGGGATAAATACTTTCCCCCTTCCCCTCGACCCATTCTCCCGAGGGCAACAATCATTCTGCTGATTGTGGTATAATTACAGCCGTCCAAGTATAATTCCCGAGCAGTGGCACCATGGGTGAGCATGAGCTCAACAAGGCTCATGGGCCATTCGTCTGCACCGAGGACTTCTAGGCGCAATATGGTCTTAGGTAGATTGGGAAGTAATACCTGCAGGGCCCTTTGATCCGAATGAGCAAATTCACTGGCGTGCCAACGGAACGTGCGTAGAACCGGAAAGTAGAGTCGCCAGTATATTCGGATGAAGAAGTCCGGTGGTGAGGGGTGAGTCCAACCGAAGTGCTCCAATTGATGTAAAACGATGCAATCATTGGCGAGTCCATATGCCCGGAGATTGTCTCCCTTCATATCAACGTATCCGGGATTGACAGATTCAAAGTGGGTAACATTAGGACATAGCACAAGCAATGCGACGCAGACATCAGCTGGCACTCCAACCAGCGAAATTTGTGTTACCTGCACCCGTTTGACATTGCTCGGCACGACTTCCCTACGCCATGGCAGCGGTCCTCGCGAACGGAGATCGTCGAAATCAAGGATGTGGATACGAGGAGAATTAACGAGAGGAGATACGAGGATTCGGTCTAGACAACCTATGGGTCTGTGTAAAGTTAAAGTTTCGAGGTTGGGGAATTTGGGGAAAGAAGTGAGCCACTCAAAGGGTGCATGGAAGATTTTGAGTCCGTGTACCTTTCGGGCGTTTACTTCATCGAAGAGTACCAAAGAGACGAGGTTTAAGATTTCTGAAGAAGGTCGGGGAATTTTCATGGCAAGTTGGGAACAAGTTGGGGGCTCGAAGTGCAGACTGAGAGAAAATGGAACCATCTCGGTATGTGATAGATAGCATTGGAGTAGACTGGCGATTTTATTTTGTCCTGAGTTCGTATCTATCCCAGTGTGGATGAATAGGACTAGAGAAGACCATAAATGAGGCGTGGATAAGGCAATATTTCTCCAAAGCGAGCATACTCCCGCAAGCCTAAGAGGAATCCTCTGGCCATGATAATTGTTGTGGTCGCCTGTCGCCAAAAGGAATATATGTGCAAGTACTCCCGGAGGAAGGTCCTTTGTCGATGCTTTCAACTCCCATGGGTCATCAGCACGTTCTTCCTCTAATTTTTTTACTGCTTGTTCTATGACGACCATACGAAGATCACAGAATCCGGTCAACTTATCCATGTTCAGCTAGGACGGTCGATAGGCGGGGCACGGAAGCGTCAAAACCGGTCCAGGAGCTTGACATTAGTTATACGCGGTTGGCAGTCCAAACTTTAAGCTTCGAGAACCGCATTGCGCAGCAATCGAAAATACTAGCATACGAAGTGAGTGAGCATACTAAGAATAGTATTGTGATTACAGAGACAATCCAGACGAACGCAAAATAGTCGAATGGGGTGCAGTTCCGGGTGACCAAAAGATGTGGAAGCCTGTGCCATATCTGGACTCATAGACCAGCCGGGGCGACGAACTGTGCGTGCTGCATTTGGCGAGCTAACCGACTTGAATGATTGCAAGGTGAAGCTAGGAGTGCCTACGTATATTCATTGGCTACTTACTGTTTACCGTAGGCGCCATGATATCACTGACAATGGCACGATATTGACAGGGTATATAGCATTACCGTTGCAAAGC
>QFDT01000815.1:3248-26575 GCA_003315915.1 Macrolepiota dolichaula | reverse complement strand
GAGACGATGTCAAGTACCTTAGACAACGTTGAGAGAGGAAGGGAGAACACCAGGTGGTTCTTGCCTTGTTAGGGCTCGAAGAACTCAACACTAGGAGCGAGAGAAGAACGCTGTCTAGTAGCAACAACGCTAAGATTCAAATTGGGAATTCTACCTACTTACAAGCTTGCTATTTATCGTGTATTGTACAAGCTATAGAAGAGGTGGTAGTTCGTAAGGAGGAGGGATGAAACGGAAGTCCGTATCTAAACATAGGATGGAGGAATGGTGGAGGTCCGTAGCTAAACATAGTACAGAAACGGAAGGATAGAAGTAAAAGGAAAAGCGGGAGTCCGTGCTCCAAAGAGTCCAGGATCTCTAAATTTATCTGTTCTCCTACACCGGTATTGTTTGTCCGTTTACTCCAAGTTAAGTTCTTCTTCGGTGTGAAACTCCCAGTCTTCCCATTGTGCGTCGACTACCATCATGTCTGTAAGGACGTCGAAGGAATCAAAAATAATGTTCATAACATCTGACCACAGCAGCACTCTCAGGTAGAGAGTCAGGAGCAGCGGCTATTCTCAAATGGGCGCTACAACAACTTAGCATGGCTCATAAATTTCCTGGACGACAATCCACTCGCATTCGCATTTCCCCCAGATGGAGATGATTATCAATGGAGAGAAGTAATCCGCAACTGAGCCCTGAGGAGTAGGGAACGGCAGCAAAATTTCGTCAAAGATGTGCATTAGAAGGCGTTGGACATTGACTGACAGTTAGTATTTCTCCTAACTCTCTTTATTCTCGGGTGGACGTTATAGGGGAATAGCAAACCCTTTTTCTGCCCCCTCTCCATTCCTGGATTCACTTCTTTTTCACTGTCATTTCTGTTCGCTAGCTTTCGCTTTGTTATTGTGACTGCTACCACTTCTAACCTTCTAATTCTGTACGTACTATAAAGTTTGTACACATCGCTCCACCTCGTCTCGCTTCGCTCGACTCAGCTCGCTCCTTACTTTGTCATTTATCTCGGGTTTGGGATCTTTTTCTATTGTTTCGGTACTTGGGACTGCTACTGTGCGCCCTTTTGTATGTAGATAGTCTACTATACAATAAACTTGGATTTAAAAAAAAAAAAAAAAAGAGAGTCAGGAGCATTTGGCCCATTGGGAGATTTAGCTAGCCTTGTAACATCCAGTACAGGATTAATGTGCACTGCTGGACAAGAGCTCTGGCAAAATCCTAACACAAAGAGAATAAAGTATGAAGGTTGCATCATGCATTATATGGCCTTAAGCAAGCCAGCTTATCCTGGTTGTGTGAAGTATCTGCATCAATGATAACCCTAGGATTTAAGCAATGCAAATCTGATGCCAGCATATATATTTATGTCAATCTGAAGACAGGCAAGCTTGTCATTGCCATTGTTTATGTTGACGACATGCTGTTTATGGGAAATGACTCTGCTCTTCTGAAAAAGAAGAAAGGAGAGTTCATGAGGCAATGGGATTGTAGGGAAACCTCAGGAATAGAGTTCCTTGGCATGACAATCCATTGGGATTGAAAGAATCACATGATCCATCTAGATCAACAGGATTACCTAGATAAGGTTTTAAAGAGGTTCAACATGATTGACACAAAACCTACAAAAACACCTCTCCTGGAAGGCTACCAAGCCATTGCAAATCCCGGTGAGCCCATTCTGGTGCTCCAAACATGCTTCCAGCAGGTGATTGGCTTCTTGATGTACCTAATGATCAGCACATGACCAGACATTGCACATGCTGTGACACAATTATCAAGGCACACTCACAATCCCAGTCAAGAACATCTTGACCACACATATTACATAATGCGCTATCTTAGTGCAACACACCTTTACTGTATCACTATGAATGAAAAAGGGGGAGAAGGTATCATTGCCTTCAGTGACAGTGATTGGGAATATCACAAATCCTTATGCTTACCTAAGCTGGATATAGGGACAGGGGAACAGTAGTCTTAGATAAGCAGCAAGTAGGAGTGAAGAGATCAAATGTTATGGACCCAGGAACTCACGTCCTAGTTCCTGAAGGACAGAACCTTCTCAGAGTCATCTCTGGATACACCTCCAACTATAGGCTCACACCACTTCCCCCTGTCTACAATAATGATGAGCTTAATGCAGTTCTACAACAAGCTATGCATGCAGCTCCATACTGACACATTATCAGAGATGGTAAAGTTCTTGTTATGGTCTTGATGACAAACCTCTTACACTGGCTCTACAAGTGGCATCTCAAATTACTCAATATTCCAGACTACGAGAAAGTACTGGGCCAATCCACCTCTCCACATGGAACACCCCTGCCCCCTCAGTACAGGTCCCAGTACCTCAACAACCACCTTTGCCAAGTATGGAATAATTCACCATTCATCCATATCTATTGGCACAGACTCTACAAGGCCACTATTGCTCGGCCCGCACTCACTAGATCCGACAACTATGGATGGAGACAGATTGTCAGAGATACCTCCTTCACCCACCCGTACCTGATGGGCCAACCCTACGATCTCCACCAGACCAACTCCCCTGTCAATCTTCGTATCAGCCACTTCTCCACATCATCATTGCCTTCGGATCAAGAGAACTCTGATAGTATGGATTCCGTAGATCTGTCATCTTCCATTTCACAACAGGCTTCCATTCCCGGAACGCCATCTCATTCCAACATCCCTTCTGATCCCATTAGCAGTGTTTCATCTTAGTGAGCAATGGACAAAATAGTAAAGTAAGAAGTATCTTGAAATGTATAAATACTGGACTGTTCTGTAGTTGAAGCTTCAGCTTCAACCTCTTTGTTGTTTACTCGCTTACTCGCTTGTATTCTCTCTCTTACTTGTCTTCTCTACTCATCTCCAGATACAACTCCGTTGTTGTATTATCCGAGTGAACTTAGCATACCTCTGTCTGTCAACAGCAGAGGTTATCAGTCTTTGTTCAGTACTCAAGACAACTAGTGTTGTCAGCCAAAGGTGATTGTTGAAGTGATCCTTCAGTGTTGACTAGCCTAGCGGCCATCCTCGCGATGCCCTCTAGGTAAACCATAACAGTTCTCAGCAGTTACCCCATGTGCTGGATGGCAGCAATAGAGAATGGATGGTGCCCCTATCCAGTCACAGATAATTGCACCACTTGGTGACATCCCTACATGTTCTACAATAAGCAAGAACTTCCACAAGTTTTTGCTGTGCTCATTGAGTCAGGAGAGTATAGGCATCACTACCCATTGCAGCCTTGGCTGTTCAATGACTTGTCTGATGCTTTTTCTGACTCCTCAGAAGATGTTCCCCTCTGTGCCATCACCTCCTATTATCAGGAGATATCCTCAGAGATTATCCCCTACAATCTCTCATCTTCCTCCTCATCCTCCTTCTCTTCCTCGGCCTGTTATGGTTCAGTGGGCTCCTAGACCTAAGTTAGGAGGCACCTAGCTAATTAAGGACCGAGATCCTTAACCAGCCTGCTAATAGGTGAATTGGCAAAGTGACGATACCAAAGTATAGCCAGCAACCAATAGTGTTGAAGTGTCGCAGCTATGGGTCCTTAACTTCAGAGGATTAGAAGTTAAGATCGACCAATCTTGGATTAGATGGGTAACAGCTAAGTTACAACAGAAGAGAATCAAAAACTTGGAGTTTTTGATCCTGTAGTCTACACCTATTTATGCAAGTCCAGAGGCTGTCTGTGTACTACTGTATATACGAGTCATAAGTGTCTGTCCAAGTCACCAATCGAGGAAGAGAAACTACTAGTACACTACAGAGCGTCCAATAAGTCAGTCTGTATCTAAATCGTAGTCCATGATCTACTATAACGTTCTATCTACTCTGAGTCATTGTTACCTGAGATAGTAGAATGTTCGGACGAGGTGGGGAAGCCCGTGGAGGACTCCTGAGGCGTAGGCACTGCGGAGGAGGACGGGGAGGCCAAGGAGGACAAGGAGGCCAAGGAGGACAAGGATGAGGATGAGAGATTGTAGGGAACGATCTCCGAGGACATCTCCTGGTAATAGGAAGCAATGGCACGGAGTGGTACATCTTCTGAGGAGTCAGAAGAACCATTGGACAAGTCGTCAAACAGCCAAGGCTGCGACGGGTAGTGATGTCCATATTCTCCTGACTCAATGAGCGCAGCAAGAACTTGGGGAAGTTCTTGCTCATCGTAGAACATGTAGGGATGTCGCCAGGTTGTACAATTATCCATGACCGGATAGGGACGCCATCCGTTCTCAATGGCTGTCATCCAGCACATTGGATATGTGCTAAGAACTTTGCTGTCTCCGATTATGTGGCGGTAGGGAGCCGCATGCATAGCTCGTTGTAGAACTGCATTAAGCTCGTCACACTCATAGACAGGGGGAAGAGGCGTGAGCCTGTAATCAGAGGTGTGCCCAGAAATGACTCTGAGAAGGTTCTGTCCCTCAGGAACTAGGATGTGAGTCCCTGGGTCCATAACAGGGAAAGGTCCCCAGCACCAGAACCAGAATCAGAACCAGTCCTGGCCGCAAGGCCAGTGACCTCTGCAGGGACAGGGTCAAAATCAGGGTCAGAGTTTGGGACCTGGACCAAAGAACCCCCAGCAAAACCAGCAGTCCTCCAATCAGGAGGAAGAGAAGAAGAAGTCTTGTCATAGTGGAAAGAAGAAGAAGGCTGTGATCACCATGGCCCAGCAAGCAGCAGCTTCAGGATCTTCTGATCCCTTCATCCAACCACCTGGCTCCAGACTCACAATTGCCAACCAGGCAACTCACAATCCTTCACCTGGTCCATCAACTTATACATCTGGCTTTGCCCTCGCCTGCTCTGCCAAGCACTCTGCTTCCCCCTTCACTCACACCCTGTTTGCTCATATGAGCAAGGTAGAATCTCTTTTGGTCCCTCAGGACCTCACTATGACAGTGACTGATGTTGCATGGGAAACCCCCATACAATCTAAGAGATCTGCCACAGCCTTGCAGTGTGTGCAGTGTCATGTCCAAATTGGGTACAAGAAGAGGTTAGACCAGAAGTTCCCCCACACTTCCTCCACAGAGTGGGAAAACTCTGGGTTCAAGGACCCCTTCTGGCAGAGGACTACTCTGTGTCTTCCCTCTCCCTTGATCTTTGCCTCTGACAACATGGAGGTTGAGGAAGATGCTGTCTCTCTTGGAACGCCTTACAGAAGTGATTCCTACTTGTACATACCTTTCATTTTGCATCATCTCCTCACTTATAATTGCTCCCAGACTCCCCCTGTCCCCATGTGAACCCACAAGGATGTGATGAGTGAGGTTGAGGGCTGGATATGTAAAATGAACAATTATGATGTTAATATGTCTATATCCAATCATGCTGGGGCTAGCTCTGTTATGGGTTCACCTAGAGGGCACCACAGGGATGGCCAATAGGCTAGTCAACACTGAAGGATCACTTCAACAATCACCTTCAGGGCTGACAACACATGTTGTCTTGAGTACTGAACTAAGGCTGACAACTTCTGCTGTTGACAGACAGAAGTATGCAAAGTTCACTTGGTGGTTACAACAACAAGAGTTGTATTAGAGGATGAGTATGAGAAGACAAGCAGTAGGGAGTTAACAAACAAAAGGTTGAAGCTGAAACGTCAACTACAGAAATGTCCAGTATTTATACACTTTGAAGTACTTCTCTACTTTACTATTTTGTTCATTGCTAATTAGGAGGGAATGTCACTGACAGAGATAGAAGAGGCATTGGAATGAGATGGTGTTCTGGGAATGGAAGCTTGCTATGAAATGGAAGATGACAGATCTACGGAATCCAAGCTATCAGAGTTCTCTTGATCCAAATGCAATGACAATAAGGGAAAGTGGCTAATACAAAGGTCAACAGGGGAGTCAGTCCAATAGAAGTCATAGGGTTGGCCCAACAGGTATGGGTGAGTGAAGGATGTATCTCTTGTAGAGGGGGTTTTTAGTTGTGTAGAGAAGGGTAATGTAAGCGTAATATTGTTTGTATGTTGTTGGTTTGAGATTTATGAGGTAAGGGTTTTTGTGCAGTCAAAGAGGGGAGATTTTGAGAGTGAGAGAGGGTATCTATTTTCTTTTCTGCCCTGTCTACGTACATGGGCTTGATTTTTATACTATGTTTGTACTTGGAAATTTTCTGATGAGACTTGGATGAGTAACTAGCAGAGAAAGAGAGGGTAAAGCTGGGAATTATCAACAGGGCTGGAGGTCCAGTGAAAGGTCATACGACCTGTTTTTTGGGACAAACATGGCAGTTGAATGCCTAGTATTTTCAGCTTGATGTTGAGGTCGATGGGGCCTGAGCTCAAAGGGAAATTGGTAGGGGAAAGATAGGAAAAATAAAGAGACAGATGGGGAAGGAGGATGGTCACAGAACTTATCTTGTGTTATGGACCCAGGAACTCATGTCCTAGTTCCTGAGGAACAGAACCTCCTCAGAGTCATTTCTGGACACATCTCCAACTATAGGCACACTCCACTTCCCCCTGTCTACAATAACAATAAGCTCAATGCTGTTCTACAATGAGCTATGCATGCGGCTCCATACCAACACATTATTGGAGACAGTGAAGTCTTCAGCACTTACCCAATGTGCTGGATGGCAGCAATAGAGAATGGATGGCACCTCTATCTGGTCATGGATAATTGCATGACTTGGTGGCATCCCTACATGTTCTATGATGAGCAGGAACTTCCACAAGTTCTTGCTGCACTCATTGAGTCAGGAGAATACAGGTATCACTGATGACTTATCCAATGCTTCTTCTGACTCCTCAGAAGATGTTCCCCTCTGTGCCATCACCTCCTATTATCAGGAGATATCCTCAGAGATTGTCCCCTACAATCTATCATCCTCATCCTCGTCTTCCTCAGCCTCCTCGTCTTCCTTGACCTCCTCGTCTTCCTCCACAGCGCCTACAACTCAGGAGTCCTCCACAGGCTTCCCTACCTCATCTGAACGTTCTACTATCTCTGGTAACAATAACTCAGAGTAGATAGAATGTTATAGTAGATCATGGACTACAATCTAGATACAGACTGACTCATTGGACGCTCTGTAGTGTACTAGTAGTTTCTCTTCTTTGATCAATGACTTGGACAGACAGTTATGACTTGTAGATACACTAGTACACAATGACCTTTGGACTTGCATAAATAGGTGTAGCTTACAGGATCAAAAACTCCAAGTTTTTGATTCTCTTCTGTTGTAACTTAACTGTTACCCATCTAATCCAAGATTGGTCGACTTTAACTTCTAATCCTCTGAAGTTAAGAACTGATAACTGCAATGCTTCAACATTATCCAGTGATTACTGATACAGTGGTATCATAACTCACCAATTCACCTATTAGCAGGCTGGTTAAGGATCTTGGTCCTTAATTAGCTAGACACCTCCTAACTTAGGTCTAGAAGCCCACTGAACCATAACATAAATGGCCTGAGGTTCAGAATGTATTCATGAACCTCATCTTAGAGGCTATCCAGAGCCACTTCTCCAAAAAAGCATGTCCAGAGGGTTGAAAGAAGGGTATGGATGGCACCATACATCATGTGGATGCCCATTTTGAATGGTTGAAGCTTGAAAAATGGATTCAATATAACAGCAGCCACAAATACTTGCTGATCTGCCTTCATCCATTGCTTTTTGAGGCTTTGTTTGATAGTGTCACATGCTATCTCATCCTGAATATCAGCTGGTAATGAATTGTATGTCCAGAGTAGATACCCAAATGTAGTAAAAATCTCATCAAGCCAGCAGATGCCTGATTGTGTGACATTTGCGGCTATTGCTAGTAGTTCAAGGTGGTGTTTAATTCTTTTATAAAAGCTTTTCTTAGCATGTTCAATATTATACAATGTAGAAGAATTCTTACCAAACAAGAGAGTGCCAAAAAACAGGATCATGGACAAGTACAATCATTTTGAGAGCCTTTTCCTTTGCAGGGCCAGCTGCATGAAGGATAATAAACTGTTGTTGAGGACTCTTGATACTGTCAGCTAATATGACAAGTTCAAGTGTGGGCCATTGGTCAAGAATTCAGGAATATGCCAAGAAGAATGCTGTCCACTAGATTGGAATTGGGTGGATGGTCAATAATTCATGTTGTCTATTTGCAGCTGCAGTTTCTTGGAGCAATCCAAGAATAGCAGTTTTACTTCTCAACCATATTATCAGGTTGTTCACATCTCTGGCAGCCTTGAGAAATTCAACCTGTCTTGCCTTGAAGTAATCTCTGACAATGAGATTAATCTTATCACAATATAATCAGTTATTATCATGACTAAAATACCAAAAACATACCTGATGAGCATAGCAATCTGGTGTTACCATATGTGGATGCTTCTCTCTGAGGAGTTTATGTGCCTTTCATGACTTGCCAGAGGCATCCATTGTAAACCCTATAACCCTTACCCCTCATTTGTTAAAACTTAAACACCAGACATCGGAGTGGATGTCAGAGATGGAGCAGAGGGGGCGAGACCTTGGCTTCAACTTACATGTTGCACCCCTCTTGGTATTGCAATGGTCTCACTTGAGAACCAAGGATGGAGAACACCCAAAGGCGGAGGGTTGTCCAAAGATAGAGGGAGGAAAGAGAGAGAGAGAGAAGTTGGAGAGTGTCCAAAGATGGAGGTGAGCGGACGGAGGGTTCAGACACAAGTTAGGAGAGACAATCTAAGTTGATTATCAGACTGGAGAATACAAACATAGTAGACTAGGTTTATATACTACAGCAGATAAGAGGGTAGTACTAATAAGGTCTACTAATGATGTACTACTGAGTATTCAGACAAAGGAAGAGATATAGACAAAGGAAAACAAAGGAAGACAAAGGAAGACAAAGGAATAAGAAGTTATAGCTAATGTATGGATACAGAGCAAATGAGTAAGCTATGGAGGGAACTCAGAGGAATGGAGGAGATAAGAAGATCAGATAACAGATAGATGGATACAGATAGTCTGGGAACTAAGAGGAAAGCCAAAAAGCCAAGGTCACCAGAGGAATGGTAACTGAGATGCCTAAGCAACTGAGAGGAGGGAAGTCTAAGGGGATAAGAACAAGAGAGAGCAGAGAGGTGATATTGGACTGACAGAGCACTGTAGCTGAATGGTAGCATAGAAGCTGAGGATTCCATTGCTATGTGGAAAGCTTAATGGACAGTGGAGGTCATCTGGAAGATCTTCAGATGGGTTCTTAACATCATTCCTTTTCCACATGATCAATAATTGTACACATTGATTGTAGTAGATGCTCTGCCAATTTTTTTTCTGTTGTGACATCAATAATGTCCACTGTATATAGCTTTAAAATACCAATATTATTTTTTATATACAAGAAATTCATGAATAACACACCTTTCATCCAACCATTGCCATAAAACCAATGACATGATGCATATCTCCACCAGTCCATCCATTACACTGGAGGGTTGTAAAATTTGCCCATAGACTCCCTTGTATTTCTCCAGATCAACATCTTGTACTGTGTGAGAAAGTATTTGGTTTGATAGGGTGTACCATGATGGGAGCTTGGCCTAAATGAATAATTATAATAAGAATGATTCAATTCTAGGGGTGAGTTTTACAATACCTGTGGAATAAAGACTTGGAAAAATAAAATAACCCTTGGATTTTTGATCCATGAGAGTGGAAAATCACATGTAGCAGTGATGAAGACAAGATGTTCTTCAAATAATGTCTGTTTTTCATCATTCCAACCTGCATTGATATCTTGTAGGCTCTTTTTCTGTGAAATGCCACCCATACTTGTTTGTTACCATTTAAATCCAGAGGTATTAACTGGTAATTCATTACCTTGGTATTGGGACATCATAAAGTCAGATGACAATGGGGTCATTGAGTGTGGAGTTGATCAAGAAGGACCAGATGATGGAGGGTTTGGTGTAACTGAATGTGATAGTGGTTATATTGGTGGCATTAGCAGTGACATTGGAGGTGAAATATGAAACAAAGGGAATGGTATGTTGGACAGGGTACTGAAGCTTGGATGTGCAGCAAATGTTGACTGAAACTCATTAAATTCATTCTCATTGTCATTGGTTTCCTGTTGATTGAGCTCTTGAATTGCCACCATTTGTGCTCAGCCATCAATTTTATTTGGGCAAGATCTTAAGTGATTGTATAGAGTGGTCAAGCAAGATTCAATCCATTTATGTGATTGTTCCAGGGGAACATTAAATACTGATCATTAGCACATCAATTTAGGGCTGCTTTCATGAGATCTTGATTCACATACATCTCAGATGAAGGTCCTCATTTGAAAGTGGAATATAGGATGCATCCTACTGATTTTTCTGTCTCTCCTCATAGGATAGCTGTCCAATCTGCCTGTCAAGGCAGTGTACACAGAATAGCTTGAACTTTCCCCCTGTTGCATAAACCTCAGGTGGTCACTTCCTTGTACTGCCAGAAATGTATCATGGGTGTTATGGGTTTACCTAGAGGGCACCACGAGGATGGCCAATAGGCTAGTCAACACTGAAGGATCACTTCAATAATCACCTTCAGGCTGACAACACCAGTTGTCTTGAGTACTGAACTAAGACTGATAACTTCTGCTGTTGACAGACAGAAGTATGCTAAGTTCACTTGATGAAATACAACAAAGAAGTTGTATTAGGGAAGTGAGTAGCAGAAGACAAGTAGAGAGAGAATATGAGCTAGTAAGTAGGTAAACAACAAGAAGGTTGAAGCTGAAGCTTCAACTACAGAAAATGTCCAGTATTTATACAGTTCAAGATACTTGTTACTTTACTATTTTGTCCATTGCTAACTAGGAGGAAACACTACTGTTGGAGACAGAAGAGGCATCAGAACAGAATGGCATTCCAGGAATGAAAGCTTGTTGTGAAATGGAAGAGGATAGATCTATGGAATCTGCACTACTGGAGTTCTCTTGATCCAAAGGTGATGACAATAGGGGGAAGTGGCTGGTATGAAGATTGACAGGGAAGTTGGTCTGGTGGAAGTTGTAGGGTTGGCCCAATAGGTACAGGTGGGTGAAGGCAGTATCTCCAACAATCTGTCTCCATCTGAGGTTGTCAGATCCAGTGACTGCAGGACAGGCAATTGTGGTGTTGTAGAGTCCATGCCAATAGATGTGGAGGAACGGTGAGTGCTCCCATACTTGACAAAGGTAGTTGTTTAGGCGGATAACCATCCCTTCTTGACCTTGAACCACTACCTTCCCTTTTGGGACATTGGTGTGGACATTGTTGAGAATATACACTATGGCTAGGAAACCATGCTCTAAGCATATGCCCGCCACTGCCAAGAGTCCTTGACTCTCTCAATGTACTGAAAACTTTTTGGCATGAATCAACCAAGACGATTGAGTCCAAGGAATTATTTGCACCGGACCTCTCTACACATTACCCAAGGCTGTCCACTCTGTTGTCCAACATGAGCTTGCAACCATGGGTATTACTAACATTGTGAGCAAAACACCCACTCATGTTGCTAGCCCTATCCCTCTTTGATAAAACTCTACCTCTTCTCCCAGCTTGGAAAATTTTTCCAGCCTGGATGAATACACTGCAGTTTTTGACAATTATCTTGTGGCTCAGTGCTCCTCAGCTGTTATGGTTCACCTAGAGGGCACTGCAAGGATGGCTGCTAGGCTAGTCAATACTGAAGGATCACTTCAACAATCACCTTTGGCTGACAACACTAGTTGTCTTGAGTACTGAACAAAGACTGATAACCTCTGCTGTTGACAGACAGGGGTATGCTAAGTTCACTCGGATAATACAACAACAGAGTTGTATCTGGAGATGAGTAGAGAAGACAAGCAGTAAGGAGAATACAAGAGGGAGGTAAACAAGAGGTAAATAAAGAGGTTGAAGCTAAAGCTTTAACTACATAACAGTCCAGTATTTATACATTTCAAAGTACTTCTTACTTTACTATTTTGTCCATTGCTAACTAAGAGGAAACACTGCTAACAGGATTGGAAGGAATGTCAGAATGAGATGGCATTCTGGGAATGGAAGCTTGTTGTGAAATGAAAGATGACAGATCTACAAAATCCGTACTATTGGGGTTCTCTTGATCCAAAGATGATGATGACGTGGAGAAGTGGCTGATAGGAAGATTAACAGGGGAGTTGGTCCAGCAGAGGTCATAGGGTCAGCCCAACAGGTATGGGTGGGTGAAGGAGGTACCTCTGACAATCTGTCTCCATCCATAGTTGTCGGATCTGGTGAGTGCGGGCTGAGCAATAGTGGCCTTGTAGAGTTTGTGCCAATAGATATGGATGAATGGTGAATTATCCCATACTTGGCAAAGGTGGTTGTTGAGGTACTGGGACCTGTACCAAGAGGGCAGGGGTGTTCCGTGTGGAGAGGTGGATTGGCCCGGTACTTCCTCATAGTCTGGAATATTGAGTAATTCAAGATGCCACTTATAGAGCCAGTGTAAGGGGTTTGTCGTCAAGACCATAACAAGAGAGGATTTGGCTTCACTCATTCAAGCAAGAAGGATACAAGTCAAAGGGGGAGCAGATGTTTTGGCAATCATGGTGAAGGCCAAAGAAGATATGGTTGCAGCATTTGCAACTGGAGCAATCAAACTATGTCCAGGTTGGACAAAAAAGTTGGCACTGCCACTAGTGATGGCAGGTGCACCTGAGGCTGCTGCTGTGGCAATCACTGCCTTCTTCTTTCTTCCACCTTGGTGGCCATGCTTCTTCTTATCATTCTGATGAGACTGGTTATTCTGGGGAGGTGGCTGCTGGTTCTGCTGCTGCTGGGGTTGTGCCAGAGGGCACAGATTATTGTTTTCCTGCTGCTGTGAATGCAGCTGCCCTTGCTGTTGGTGGCCTCCTCCAGAATTATTGTTATTACTGCCTCATTGGCAGTTCCAGTTGGGGTTCTGCCTGTGATTATGGACCCCTGAAAAGCAGGCAGCGTGAGCCTGCACTTGTTGTGTGTTGTCAAAAGCCTGACAGATGGCAGCAGCAATGATCCCTATGTTGAGGGAGAATTCAAAGGTTAACCATTGCTTCACATGATCCCATGCAGGGGGGATCCACTGGATGAGCCAGCACACCTGTATAGGTTCATCACTATCAAGATTGTTTGTGGATAATGTGTTGATCTTGTTTGTTAAGCTTGAGGACAGACTAGGGCAGACCGTCGGCCGATTGGGTCGGTCAAATGTCGGCAGAATAGGACCTTGGCTTCAACATGTGTGTTGTGCTGTCCCTACTGTCGTGGTCCAGATTTCAGGCAGAACAGGGAGAGAGTGTGCTAAAGTGACTTAGGGATAGAGACAGAGTTACAAGTGCGAAGCTAAGTTGATATTCAGACTAAGGGAATACATGACAGAGTACGAGACTTTATATACTCAAGGGAAATGGAGAAACGGAGTAATAGAGACGAATAGGAGAAAAGGGATGACGTGGATACAAGGGCACACAACAAGGAGCAGGCACAGGAGCTAGGAATGCGCACACAATAGGATGAGCAAGTATCCAATGGAAAATAACAGAATGAAGAGATATGAAATAGATGGAGAAACTACGGACAGAACTGAGACATACAAGAAAACAGGAACAGTTGGTTGACAGTTGGTGGATCGCCCCATGATGCGTTGGTTGCCAGGCAACCATGGGTTAGCAGCCAGTTACCCAAAGGTAACTGGTATGGCAATGGTCGAAGTCAGCTGACGTCGGAGAATGATGAAGGGGTCACTGGATATAGTCATGATTGGAGCAGTGTCAGTCGGGTAGTGTTGGTCGGGTAGTGTTGATCAGTGGTGTCGGTTGGATTGGGTTGTGAAATTGTTGACCCAAGCAGCAATCTCCATAGTGGGATCAGCCATTCCAGAGAACTGGAAATCTTGGAGCCAGGCAATGTTCTGGAAGACAGAGGTGACAGTAAAGCCACCAAAGCAGGTCCTGAGACTTTCCCATAATTCTCAACTTGTGTCAAATGAGTGCCTCCTGATCTCCCTGCTGAGCTGCTGGGTAATCACTGAAATGGCATTCTGATCTACCATGTCCCATTCATTCTGTGAGGCAACCTGTGCTGGTGTAAGTGCAGCACCAGCAGGACAAATAGTGTTTCCATCCATGTCAAGGACAGTGGGACGGGAATTGGAGTGGCATGTAATGGTACTGCGCATGACAGCTCCAAGGGTAACCATGCTGAGATTGGGGCAGGTCATGGTAAGGTGGTTGAGGTATCCTCCAACATCATACTGCCACTCATCATAGTCAATGGTGTCATTGAGGATGGAGAGGTTGGCAATGATGGTAGAGGCCATTGTGATCTACATAAAGCAAAGTTTGTAAGCATTGAGTTGTGAGTGAATGAACACTTTCAATGAGCTATGAACTGCCGATAGTGTACAACCAAGGGTAGTGAGTAGTGGGACCAGTAAACTTGTCTGATCTGAGCCTGAATGATGATCATCACCAGTTTCACAAGGCTAATCAGTGTACCCTCAATGTGCAGGGATTGCAGTGCAGCATGAGCCAAAGGCTGGATGCACACATGCAGGTTTGCATATTGTACAGGCTAACCAGGGCCCATAACCTGTTGAAAGCAAAGCGCATGATGAGCACGCATGGTAGTGTACAATAGATGAAACACTTGCCTTGCTTGATATGAAAACTGGTGGTAAGACTTGAAGAAGTGTTTGCTTGTGAGAGTGAGTTAGAGCAGGTAAGAAAGTTATCATAATTGGACTATCTACAGGTCCTTATATACCATAGAGAGGGTCCAGGGTATTACATACTGTGCATACTACACTAACAACTACATCAACAGTTGCATATGGTTGCAGACTGGTAATGTGCTAGTTAGGTAGTATAAGTGAAATTGATATATAAATCACTAAAGTTGCACTGGGTTACTAAGATCACCAATACTAACTACTAGTGTTGTTATGGTTCACCTAGAGGGCACCGCGAGGATGGCCACTAGGCTAGTCAACACTGAAGGATCACTTCAACGATCACCTTCAGCTGACAACACTTGGTTGTCCTGGAGTACTGAACAAAGACTAATATCTCCTGCTGTTGACAGACAGGAGAACGCTAAGTTCACTCGAGGGAATGCAACAATAAGGTTGTATTCGAGAGAGAGAGATAGGACAAGCGTAGGAAGGAGAGAGGTAAACAGGAGGTTGAAGCTGAAGCTTCAACTACAGAATAGTCCATTATTTATACATTTCGAAATACTTCTGCTTTTACTATTTCGTCCATTGCTCACTAAGATGAAATGCTACTGACAGGATCGGAAGGGACGTCGGAATGAGATGGCGTTCCGGGAATGGAAGCTCGCTGTGAAATGGAAGACGACGGATCCACGGAATCTGTACTATCGGGGTTCTCTTGATCTGAAGGCAATGACGTTGTGGAGAAGTGGCTGATAGAGAGATCGACAGGGGAGTTGGTCTGGCGAAGGTCGTAAGGTCGGCCCATCAGGTACGGGTGGGTGAAGGATGTATCTCTGACGATCTGCCTCCATCCGTAGTTGTCGGCTCCGGTGAGTGCGGGCTGAGCAATTGTGGTCTCGTAGAGTCCGTGCCGATAGATATGGATAAAGGGGGAATTATCCCATACTTGGCGGAGGTGGTGGTTGAGGTACTGGGACTCGTACCGAGGGGGCGGAGGGGTTCCGTGTGGAGAGGTAGATCAGCCCGGTACTTCTTCATAGTCTGGAATGTTGAGAAGTTCGAGGCGCCACTTGTATAACCAATGCAGGGGGTTCGTCATCGAGACCATAACAAGTGTGCTCATGAACAAGTAGCGAAGGGGAGATAATCAGATAAAGAGATAAGGGTTGGGGGTTTGATAGCTAGTGAGATAGTCTCACTAAAGGATTTTTGTATAGCTAGCGAGTGGGTGCTCACTAACGGGGTGGTCGCTAGATGACTACAGACAAAGGTTGTTTATTGAAAGATAATATTGAATCCTAAATGACGGCTACATCACTATAGATGCCAAGATAAAGAAGTTGCGAGGATAGTTAACAGGCCAGTAGCTAGCTGCACTGTGGTTATACTGTTATATTCCCTTGGGGCTATCGTGTACAATAATATCCATCCATTCCTATCATCACCCCGCTTGTCAAGGACCTGCCGCTCTTCCGCTACTTCTCATTCTGCGATTACTCCACTGTTTACTCAGCCACGATGTCATACTTACTCAGCCGCTATTACAGACTCTCCAGTAGGAATACCCCAGTAGTATATATACACCTAGATACTCTGTTGTATTCCTTACGCTTTACCAACTCATTGATTCCCCTTCTCTTCTCTCTCATCGTCCTCAAGTCTTCATCACTTGTTGCAACCTGAGTTGACTACTTAGGAAGGTCGTAACATATACCCTCTCAATCTAGTGAACATACCGACTTGTACCTTCTTGATACAAGCTGTGATAAGAACTCTAGTGACCGTTCATTGATCAACTCACTAGATCCAATCTATAGGAATTCTCACTAATTCAATTCACTCTCTTAGTCTGAGGTCTCTATTGACTGAAGCTAATCCTTAATTCACACTAGACTGGTCACTTAATAAATCACTTATATATGATCTATTACTAGACGAGCTGGCAAGATTGCTTTTCCAACACACTCGCTAGCAAGGGGTATTTATACATCGCGAGGCTAACTATATTACAAATAAAGAAATAGTAAAATATTGGATTATTGGACTGTTGGACTTTTGCTAGCTACCCTATAACCTGGGTTGAGGGTTTGCTAGCCCAATTGGAAGCCTATCTAGTTATCCCTGATGGGTGTCTGTGTGGATGGTGCTCTCACGAGCTATAGTACCTAGCTACATCCGTCAGTAGCTAGGGTTGGTAGCATATGACGTCAGGCTGCCATGCGTACCTAGGTATTATCTTTATCCAAATGTATAGCCATCAGCTATTGAATGATTGAGAGCTAGCTGGCTCCTTGTTATTGGTACCCGGAGTGGCTTTGCAGTGCCTCGTGAGCTTGAATACTTGTGAGGTATCTCCTTTGCTAGCCAGTCCTTCTGATGTCTGTCTTGGTTCGCTTTTGAGGAGTTCGTTAGCGCAGCTGTGCACTGACTAATTGCTAGGCTTGGGCTGTAGCTAGAGTACTATATCACAAACCAGTCTTAATGAATTGTTTCTAAATGGACTGACATCACTAGCCATTTTGGGTGAATAGGGTCGCATCGCTAGACCTCAGGGCCCATTTGCCTTAGTGATCCGTTGATCTACTGATCCAGGGTGCTATAGATAGTCGTAGCAAGACACTTAAACAAGCTAGCAAGGCTCCACTCACTAGGCAGACCTGTAGCTAGGAGTATGTTCATCTGAAGCTAATAGTATTATTCCTCGATACCATACACTTTTCTGGTAAAGGGTACTAATGACCAGTCTCTAGCAAGCTTCATAGCCAGGTACTATATCTTTGCTAGTAAGAGTTCTTTTGATGTTACTAGTGCCTTAACTAGTGATATTTCTAGCTCCTGCAATGGATTCACAATTGAAATTGTTTTGGCTGTAACACCAGAGAGGTGTTAGCTACTTTATTGTATCTAATAATAGTAGCATAATGGAAGTGTTCCAGTATTCATTCCGCACAGCCTTGTGTGATCAATGCTTTGATTGTCAATGTATGGCAAGAGCAATGATCTGGTCAGAGTGCCTGTGATGGTGCTTATGTATCATGTGATGTGATGAGAGCATGACTCAGTGCTAATGCTGCTTTGTCAACAGTCAGAGTCAGAGAAAGCTTGGATTCTGTCTTTGAATAGACCATGATAGACAAGAGCATAATCTTGTGTACCAAGAAGGTATTGACACAAGTGAAGTCCAGCTCTATAATGTTTGTCTGAAAGGCTAGCTGATTGTTGGGAAAGTTTGACAACTGCATATGTTATGGTTCAGTGGGCTCCTAGACCTAAGTTAGGAGGCGCCTAGCTAATTAAGGATCGAAATCCTTAACCAGCCTGCTAATAGGTGAATTGGCAAAGTTACGATACCAAAGTATAGTAAGCAACTGATAACATTGAATCATTGCGGTTATGAGTCCTTAACTTCAGAGGATTAGAAGTTAAGATCAACCAATCTTGAATTAGATGGGTAACAGTTAAGTTACAACAGAAGAGAATCAAAAACTTGGAGTTTTTGATCCTGTAATCTACACCTATTTATACAAGTCCAAAGGCCATCTGTGTACTACTGTATATACGAGTCATAAGTGTCTGTCCGAGTCATTGATTGAAGAAGAGAAGCTACTAGTACACTACAGAGCATCCAATGAGTCAGTCTGTATCTAGATCGTAGTCCATGATCTACTATAACATTCTATCTACTCTAAGTCATTGTTACCTGAGATAGTAGAACGTTTGGACGAGGTGGGGAAGCCCATGGAGAACTCCTGAGGCGTAGGTGCTGTGGATGAGGATGAGGAGGCCGAGGATGACGAGGATGAGGATGAGAGATCATAGGGAACAATCTCCAAGGACATCTCCTGGTAATAGGAGGCAATAGCATGGAGTGGTACATCTTCTGAGGAGTCAGAAGAAGCATCAGACAGGTCGTCGAACAGCCAAGGCTGCAACGGGTAATGGTGCCCATATTCTCCTGACTTGATGAGCGCAGCAAGAACTCTAGGAAGTTCCTGCTCATCATGGAACATGTAGGGATGTTGCCAGGTTGTACAATTATCCATGACCGGATAGGGGTGCTATCCGTTCTCAATGGCTGCCATCCAGCACATTGGGTACATGCTAAGGACTTCACTGTCTCCGATTATGTGGTGTTAGGATTTCGCCAGAGCTCTTGTCCAGCAGTGCACGTTAATCCCGTACCAGACATTACGAGGCTAGCTAGATCTCCCAACGGATCCAATGCTTCTGGTCCTCTTTACTAGGACCTTGCTGTGGTCAGATAAGACAGCAGATAAGGAAGGGCAAGAACGACAAGTCTACCAGACTTGAAGTCACAGCCGAGACAATGTCAAGTACCTTAGACAATCGTCGAGAGAGGGAGGGAGAACACCAGGTAGTTCTTGCCTTGTTAGGGCTCGAAGAACTCAACACTAGGAGCGAGGGTAAAACGCTGTCTAGTAGCAACAACGCTAAGATTCGAATTGGGAGACTACCTACTTACAAGCTTGCTATTTATCGTGTATTGTACAAGCTATCGAAAAGGTGGTAGTTTGTAAGAAGGAGGGATGAAACAGAAGTCCATGTCTAAACATAGGATGGGGAATGGTGGAGGTCCGTAGCTAAACATAGTACAGAAACGGAAGAATGGAAAGAAAGGAAAGGGCGGGAGTCCGTGCTCCAAAGAGTCCAAAGTCTCTAAATTTAGCTGTTCTCCTATACCGGTATTGTTCGTCCGTTTACTCCAAGTTAAGTTCTTCTTCATCGTGAAACTCCCAGTCTTCCCATTGTGCATCGACTACCATCATGTCTGTGAGGACGTCGAAGGAATCAAAAATAATATTCATAACATGTGGTGGTAAGGAGCTGCATGTATAGCTCATTGTAGAACTGCATTAAGCTCATCCCAATCATAGACAGGGGGGAGGGGTGTGAGCCTATAGTCGGAGGTATGCCCAGAGATGACTCTGAGAAGGTTTTGAGTCCCTGGGTCCATAACATTATTCCCTTCATTAGAAGCAATCTCCGAATCGCTACTTTCATCAGATCCCATGTCGGGGTCAAAGCCAAGGATATAGTAGGCGTCGATGGGAATGGTCTGGTAATGTCTGGGAATGAACCTAGTCAGATCTTCCGCTTCTGATGTCAGAAAAGTAGTAGAGATCCTTGTCAATGGTGTGGAGTGGTGAGGGGGTTCTTCAGGATGGATGTGAAGATCCTGGAGGTCTGTGACCACTTCTCAAAGTTGTTGTTTGTCCATAGTCTCGGACGGGTAACCCAGTAGTAATTCTGGTAGTTCCTCATTGGAGGGGCTCTGCTTGGAAGAAGTTGTCAATCCTCTGTTGGAAGTCTGCCTGGGCGGCATCATTTGCATCATCTGAGAAACGAACCTGGAGGGGTGGTTGTTCCTCGTCATGATGCCTTCGTCCATGAGGATAGCCTCGCATTCTGGGATCCATTCTAGGACAGAGAGGGCGGCCATAGCAATTAGGTGGTAAGGAGGGGCTAAATTGGATGGGAGTTTGATAAGGAAAGCTTTGTTGTGTACTCCTGTATTCATTTCCGTCAGGGGGTAGATTCTGCCGCTCTCCATGAGATTGTCTGCTGCCAATTGCACCAGAGATTGCATTTGCTCGGGCAACGTGAGGTGGCTGATACCTAGGCGTGGCACATATCTGAATGCTAGTGCTCTGATCAGGTCGTTTGTCTCGTTGTGGGTGAGGAAGGCCAGGTGGGACTGCAGGAGTGCATGGTACTGAATGTACAGGATGAGGAGGTTGTATAGTTGTTGGAGAGTGAGGTTCTCCTGTCCCAGGACGTCTGGGAATGTCATGACTCTGTACAGGGTGAGATCGGCTCGGTGGGACACTTCGTAAGCCAACCTCATTGCTGAGAAATCAATAGTCTCCCCAAGTTGCAAGCAAACATTCTCGTAGAGGGTTGGGTAAGCTGCAGCCAAGATAGGCAGAGTGAGACTGTCGAAGTTGCTCTTCAAATCTGAGGAGCATTTGTGCATGATGCACGAAAGAAGCAAGTGAGAACCTGTAGACGTCAATTGCAGATAGAGCATCCTGATCCCTTGGTAGATTGGACTCCTCTGGTATAAGTCCCGTGAAATCAAGTTGTTGTCATAGTTCAAGGAGGAAATACTCAAGATCAAGTTGTTCACTAGGAATGGAAGGTAGTTCAACTGGTAAGTCATTGATGAGCGAGATGTATTCAGAATTGCCTCAGCAAAGGGTGTAGGATGGTAAGGGGCAGAATGGAAAGGCTGAGGCGAGGGAGGCTGAATCCTGACTGGCAATGGTTGAGGTGACGGCGAGAGGAGGGTGGTTGTTGATGAGTTTGGCAAAGGTTGAGGTTCTAGAGGTTTGATTAGCATCAACTGGGGTGTTGAAGATGGAGTGTGGTGTTATGATAACAGGGGTTTGAGTAGAGGATGAAGAGGAAGCAGGAGACATTGATGGAGTTTCGGTTTGGGTGGGGAAGTAAGTCATAGCAGATTATTGGAGTTTGTTTCCCTTCTTATACTTTGTAAGGATCTGCTGCACTCCATCTAAGTTTCCTTCAGGTTCCCAAGTGTTTTCTGAGGTTGGGTAACCTTTCCACTTGATCAGGTACTGTAATACATTGCGTCATCTTCAATGATTGATGATCGCCTCTACTTTGTAATGTTCTTCATCATTCTTGAGGTCTGGAGGTGGATTCTCAAAGTGTTTTCCATATAGTTGATTCTCTCGAACAGGAGTTAGGAGTGAAGCATGGAAAACGTCATGAATTTTCCATTGCTGCAGAAGTTCGAGTTTGAAGTTCACTGGGGAAATCTTCTTGAGAATCTTGAAAGAACCTTCTCATTTAGGGGTGAGTTTGCGTGATTTGGAAAGTAATGGAAGATTCCTATTGTCCAACCATACTTTATCTCCTTCATTGAAGAGGGGAAGGCTATACTTGGTGGATCGCCTAGCCATGATTTCACGGCTGCGGTTATGGGCAAATATAGCTCTTCTTCTAGCAGATAGGAGTTGTTCCATGCAGTCTTCTGCTGCAGGAGTATCTGTGGGTTCAACCAAAGAAGGTAGTGCTTTTGGTGAGGATCCATAGATCAGCTGGAAGGGGGTTTCTTCTCTTCCTGCATGGGGATGATTATTGTGTACAAACTCGTAAGTTGAGAGGTACTTGCTCCATTTGTTTGGATTATTGGTGGTGAAGATAGCGAGGTAGGTTTCTATTTCTTGATTGAAGCGTTCTGTGGTACCATTAGTTTGGGGATGGTAGGCAGTGGAATAGGAGGCTTCAATGTCGAGTAGCTTGTATAGGGCTCTCATGGCTTTGGAGGCAAAGCAAGGGTCTCTGTCAGAGATCACCTTGTCAGGGAGTCCATACTTCGAAAATAGTCAATCTACCAAAAGCTGCACAATAGCTTTTGAGTCAGACACTTTTCAAGTAGGCGCTAAAATTATTCCCTTCATTAAGCCATGGTCCACTATGGCTAAAATACAATTGAATCCTCCAGAGGGTGGAAGATCCATGATGAGATCCATCGAGATCTGTGCAAAGGGTTGAGTAGAAGAAGGTGCCAGAATAGGTAAGAAAGGTGCCTTTTCTGGACGTCTGATGATCTTGTGACGTTGACAAGTAGGACAACCCTTGACATATTCCTGGATGTAATCCTTCATTCCGGGCCAATAGCAATGCTCCTTGAGTTTACAAAGCGTTTTGGCTATTCCGGAATGGCCTGCAGTTTGGTGATCATGAACTTTGTAGAGGAGTTTCCTATGAAGTTCTTTGTCATTGGGAATAAGGATTTTTCCGGAATGGTGAGGAAGGTCTTGATCGGGGGTATCATCGTCTTCAGGATCGATAAGTTCTCGATTTTCATGAATGATATTGACAAGATCTTTAGTAATAATAGCAATTAGGTCTTCTGAGAAGACAACAACATCTCTATTATCTTTGTCAGGGGGATGATGGTCTGGCCATTGTGATAAGGCGTCGGCTGGTCTGTTCTTCTGACTGGGGATGTGTTTGATCTTGAGCATAGGTTTGAAGTGTTCCATATAGGAGGCCCATCGAGCTTGATGTTGATTAAGGCTTTGAGGCTCCTTGAATCGTGATAGATTCTCATGATTGCTCCAGACAATGAATTCGTGCTTTGCTCCTTCGAGATAATGTCTCCATTCTTGAAGTGCGCGAATTATGGCTAACCATTCTTGTTCAGAACAATGATAGTTCTGTTCAGTCTGATTAAATGCTTGAGAATGAAAGGCAACGGGTTGACGAATGCCATTTTCATTTCTTTGCCATAAGACTGCTCCTGAAGCATAAGCTGATGCATTGGTTTCGATTTTGAACAGTTTGTCTGGGTCAGGGGCAATGAGGATGGGTCGTTCTTCAAATTTGCTCTTGAGTGAATTGAAGGTGTCTTGATGTTCTTGAGTCCATTCAAACTTGACATTTGGGGACATCAACTTGTTGAGGGGTGTGGTGTGACAAGAGTAATTTCGAATGAACCTTCAATAGAAGTTGCAAAATCCAATGAATTTGCAGACGTCTCATGTGGTTTTGGGTGTAGGCCAATCCTTGATGCCTTGCAGCTTTGCTACGTCCATCTCAATAGAATTTGGAGTAACAACTGCTCTGAGGTACTCAATGCATTGTTTCTCAAATTCACACTTTTTTTTTTTTTTTTTTT
>QFDT01000811.1:0-14130 GCA_003315915.1 Macrolepiota dolichaula | reverse complement strand
ACCTCGGAAGCGACACAGCCGATTGTGTTGGTATCAATGAAGCCAATGGTGATGAGATCTTGCAAACAGTGGCCAATATTACGTTGACTTGTACGCATGAATAACATGGTCAAATCCTTGGCGTTGAAGGTACCATTCGCCTGCTTCATACTGTCGAATAGCGAAGGATAATTGACCTGAGCGCGGCTCAACCACTGCAAGAGATTAAGGTCGAGGACAGATCTACAAAAAAAAAACAAGCAGTCAGACTCAAATTGATCAGGATAACCTGATTGACATACGATTCAAAAACTGCCAAATTCCGATTCGGGTTCTTGACATCATCCCACGTATAGTACACCTGGCCGTCAGGTTTCATCTGACTCAAGCCTGAACGTGCCCGGGAAGAAGTGTGACATTGACCCCCTGATTCGTAGCCAGTGATATTCACACCGGTATTCCCGTACTGGCTTAGAACGTTGCAGGGAAAATACCAATCAAGAAAATTGGCCTGGCCGGTGATACTGGAGCTGGAAGACTTGGTTACGAGACCAAGACAATTCTGATTAACATTTTGAAAAAGGAAGGATGCATCATTTCCGGCGAGATTCCAGCCACCCATCGTAAGAGGGTTCGTCGAACCGTTGAAGGTGGAACCAGCAGCAGGATGCTTGAAGTTGGAGAAATCGTAGCTGTAGCCATGAATAACCACGGAGCTATTGCCGATATGCTGAGTGTCGATTGCACCGCCATGGAATCTATTTGGGGGCGTGCCACAAACGGACTCGGTGAAGCCGAAGGTCAAGTAGCCGACGCCAGCCATAAGAATGAGGATGATGCTAACAAGTCCCATTTTCTCTCGCCAAGCGCGTTGCTGTTCTGGACTGCGGAGACCTAGTGGGAGAAATTGGATAAAATTAGGAAAGGGTCATGGGAGGCGACTGAGATAACATACCACATTGACGCATGAGGAACGGCGGAACGCAAACAGTGAGGAAATAACAGTAGAGCATCCATGGACCACTTGGGCCGGGGCCCTTCCAGCAGCCCCTCCTCTTTTCTGGTGGAGAGGGGGGAGGCTGACCTCCGCTAGCAGTAGATGGTGCCCGTCTCCGCCTCAGCGTCCCGCGCTTGAAGAGTGCCAGGCCAGATTCATGAACATCCTCTTCACGACCCAAGAGTGACCGTCCTCGACGTAGATCATCCCGCTGTGGATAATTTCCCGTCGCTAAACATGCAAGAATTTGATAAGGACCGTCGCAGATCAGCACAAGTAGTCAAAGGGAAAAGACATGAAGGACGCACAGGAAGGCATGATACCAACACGACTGTTGCCCTCTTGCTCAAGCTGGGCTACGTGACTACGGTAATGCCATTGTCGATGACCAGGTTCAATTTTTTCACGGTCTGGACGAACAAGACTTTTCTTGCGACCAACCCGGGCGGGGTCGACATAGTCGGACTCTGGATCGCCCGAGTAGGAGAGATGTGGTTGATAAGCTGAGGGCATAGTGCGCTGCTTGTAAGCGTCGAGAGAAGAATTGCGGTCACCACGCTCAGTGTTCTGAAAGGAGACATTTGCGCGGCTGTCGTGGTAGGCAAGGGGCGGGGGTGATGTACTGTGGAGAGAGGGATCATCGTAGGAGTGGGCAGGGTTGCGAGAGTTCTGTTGTAGGGACTGAGGGCGGGCAGCACGGGGAGGCCGCCGAGCATCCATGGTGGTGGGGAGGGTATGGATAGAAGGAGAAGAGGATTAAGGGAGTGGATGGACCACCAGCCGCACACACCGGGCTCTCAAGTTAGTTGTCTGACGGTGAGGGGAACAACAAATGTCACAACAACACACACACACTACTGTCACATCGTCACTCCTCGTTGCTTCCACAAGTTTCCACTTTCCCCGGTCCTCCCGTCAGGGGTTCTTTTTCTGTCTGCGAAATGCGAAATTAAATACACCACATACATACAACTACAGCTCCCCAGTGGAGAGCGTTGCTGGCTATGAGATCACCTATGAGGAGACTATCGTGTGACACTCGTTGTCAGCCTCTGACAATCCACCACACGCCCTCATCCCCTGTGACTAGTCTGTTCTATTCTTGTATAAGTGCTTCATGCCACAACACACACGTTTATAAACCCAAAGCGCCCAGCTGCCAACTATCGATCTACAACCCATCCTCTACCATCAATTTCATCTAATATTCAAACCAAACACTCGGAATGTGCTGCTGATCCGCCAACTTGTTTTTTTTTTTCATCCATTTCTGGCGACCTATTCAGGATCATCAGTCTGAACTCACACGTCATAATGGACATTATCATTGCATAACAAAAGTCGCGCTAACCGCCGGCCTCCTAAATGAAGAGTTCCCTATCCTCAGAATCAACTGCTTGCTTTTCGGCCGCCACCATGATTCTCGTCGACCTCTGAGCGTAATCAATCATTCAGCCCGCCTCTTTATCTTCCTCCAACATAACCCTATCTGCTTAAATATGGTGGGTTCTGAGCTCCTGACTGGAAGAGACGATCCACAGCAAAGGGGCTGGAACAAGCAACAAACTTTAGGCTAAATCCTGACCAAGAACCTGAATATACCATGGCCCAACCAAGGCCGCCCCAAAGAGCACTCGTGAAGAGATGGCTGGTTTGAATATTACGTCAGCAAAAGTGATAACTTGTTATCTGCCGATGCCGAGAGCAGTGTGAGTCAGCCACACCTTGTCCTTACACACGCGCGCCCCCGGCAATTCTGCTCCAGACTCCAAGCCATCGGTATTACATATCCCATCATCTCAAACATGCAACCCACTTGCTCTCAATATTTCTCCGACGCTCTCAATTCAGAGCGCCTCTCTGTTCCGGAATCACTCTTCTCATTTCATTAACTATATCATTCCACTGTCTTCCCCTGCTACCGTCTCACCTCCTTCTGGACACCTTGTCTTTTCCTCTCTTGTCTTCCACCTCTTCCCAAATACAAGCTCTCTATTTCTCCGAGCACCCCATACCTATCTCGGGTTATCTTTCCCTTATTTTTTTGAACCATGCCTGCCAGAACACACCAAGTCCTCACAACACCAGCGCCCGGAACCGTTATAGGCCCGATACACGAATATACTGATGAACAACTAGCACAAATTGACGCGCTGAGAGAGGTACATATTTGCTTTTAATCACTCTTAGCTTTGCTCAACTACTTTGTAGTACGCCTACAGTCTCCTCCTCCCGCCCACCGATCCATACCATCCTTGGGAATTACGCTGGCTCCAGGCTCCAGACACGCTTCCCCGCTACATGCGCGCCGCGAAGTGGAGCATTCCTGAAGGACAGAGACGTATCAAGGCGACTCTCGAATGGCGAAGGGAGTACCAACCTGATCTCATTCGTCCGGATGAAGTCAAAATCGAGAGCGAGACTGGTAAAATGTACTTCTCTTATCCTACCGTTGCTTCGCCTTCTGACAATCACCTATCACAGTATCATCACCGGGTTCGATAGAGATGGTCGCCCGATAATCTACATGCGCCCAGGTCTCGAAAACACTGAAACGAGCCCCCGTCAGTTGAGGCATCTCGTGTGGTGCTTGTGAGTACCTCCTTCTCTTTGACTCACCCCACTCCCACTCTCAGAACTTGTCAATATGCCATATGAATTGGGTTACTAACATGACTGACATTCTTTGTTTCACATGACAGAGAGCGCGCGAAAGATCTCATGCCTCCGGGACAAGAATCTCTTGTCATAATTGTCGACTACAAATCCACTACTCTTCGCACGAATCCTTCTATATCTGTCGCTCGCAAGGCAAGCACTCTTCTTCTGATCGAGTCGTTCCAGTTCCGTCCTGACTTGGTTCCGTCTAATTTTAGGTCCTGCATATTCTACAACAACATTATGTGGAAACTCTCGGTCGTGCACTCGTTGTGAACCTTCCTCGTCTGCTTAACTTCTTCTACAAAGGTATTTCCCCGTTCTTAGACCCTGTCACTCGCGATAAGGTATGTTTGACACGTAATTACTTTCACGTATCAATTATTGATTTTTCCCGTTTACCCGTCTCCTTACCTCTTGCGATGACTCGATCACACTCTTGGCACAACAAACTTAATTTCCAAAAAAAAATTGCACCGCATTTCTAAATGGACCAAACTACACGCACATAGATGCGCTTCAACCCGGACCTCCTCGAGCTAATCCCCGAATCGCACCTCGATGCCGATTTTGGCGGCGATTATCATTATGAATTCGAACCTGAGGTCTACTGGGATTCAATTGTAACGTAAGTGCTCAGTCCTCCCTTGTCTCGGCATCAATCACCCTCGATTCCGAGAACTGGCTTATGCTTGCCGGTTCTGCTGCTTCAGAGGAGATCCTCTCATTCAGCTCAGAATATCTTCTCCTTCTCTGCCCCTCCTTGGCTCTGCTTCTGCCTCTGCTTCCATATTTTTCCTTCTCCCGAGACCAAGAGCTAACAGCACTCTCCTCATCTAGCGCCTGCGGAATTGCCGAGGACGGCACGCGCACATGCGAGGAACTCAAACCTCTCGGCAGAGGCAGCGCACCCTCAATCTCCCTCAGTACCCACACGGAGTGCACCGAATATACACAATCATCCGGAGGAGAGACGACACTCTTCCCAGAAGATGAGGCTGCTGAACTTATGGGTGGTCCTGCTACGAAGGTCATTTCTGTATCTGCGGCTATTGCTGCGGAAGAGGAGCAGAGACTGGCGTCTGTAATGGTTTCATAGAGTTTTTAAGGGAAGACCCCGCTGAAGATTGGGTTCTGGGGATGCATCATCTTCACCAACTACCACACTGCGTTAATGCTGTGGTTTTAGGCGATGACTGTGTGTCGCTAATTTGGGCAAGTGTCTGGTGCCTGCTGAATTTGGATTCAACTCGTATGTTATTCCGGTGGTTTAACTTAATTTACGACTTGTTACGTATTATTTATGAATGCATATTTCCGACGTATTGATTTTGGTAAATCCGTTCCTAAATGGGAAAAGCAGGTCATGAAATTCTGGTGCATCTGCTCGGACACGAGAATGGCAATTTCTTGTTGCTCTACCGGCATTAATACAGCGATCCATTGTGCCTTGGGATCGTCTTTACATAAAACTGCTCGCACTTCTCGTACCTTGTGCTCACGCATGGCGTCGACTAATATCGGCCCAAGTACCGTCGAGGTTACTCTCAGCAGTTAGCGATGCAGATCAAGACTGCTCTCTTGCTTAATATTACTACATAATACGACCCCAGAGCCCTTGTCGGTTTATACGGACAAGGCCCGCTTGAAGAGGAAAGTGGGTGGGAGTCTGCCGGTACGAAATAAGCAAATACAAGGTGACTTTTGGACCGGATAGCGGACGGGAGGAATAGGATCAGAACTGCTATCCTCTGGTATCACCTAGTTACACTAGGTGTGTTGATCGTCCTGATACTGTTGGTTTTGTTCAAGAACCTCTGATCAACAGAACCATCAGAACACTCGGCAAATGTGGAAAAAGAGACCGGAGTTGGAACTGTGAACGGACCAACTTGTTGAGTGTCAAAAGCTGAGTTTATATACTTGTGTGTTAGTCTTGGCTTCCATTCCCCCATAGACATATCTGGGTATTGAAAGTGTATAGAATCCATACACTGTTGAACAAAGTTCCACTAAAACATAATTATGAGTCTCCTGCTATGTATGATATAAAATAAGCTATGATATTTTGATCTACCAGTTTGGCACACCATTTGGTCGTGATTCTAACACTGCCTGCATGGTCTGTAGACAGAGCAGGTGACATTCCCACCCCAGCCCTTGTTGTAGACCACTCAGCAATCCGCTGACATACCGGAGAGTTATCTAGCACAAGGATACCAGCACATTACCCAGGGAAATATAAGTGTAAGCCCGAGACTTACAACGTCACATGATATCACAATGCTCATATATAAGTACATAATTGTACATAGATACTCTATCTCTCATCCTACTGTTGTGAATATGTCCTAGCAGCAACAGGGTCCTATAGAATAGGACTATGGGGAAGCACCCATAATGGTTGTTAAGACTTGAACACTGGATGTCAGAGTGGAGGCAAGACCTTGGCTTCAACTTATGTGTTGTGCCCCTCTTGGTATCACGATGGTCTCACTTGAGAACCAGGGACGGAGAATGCCTGAAGGCAGAGGGTTGTCTGAAGACAGAGAGAGGAAAGATGGAGAGAGAGGAAGGCGGAGAGTGTCTGAAGATGGAGGTGAATGGATGGGGAGTTTGGACACAAGTTAGGAGGGGAAATCTAAGTTGATTATTGAACTTGAGAATACAAACGTAGTAGACTAGGTTTATATACTGCAGCAGATAAGAGAGTAGTACTAATCATAAGGTCTACTAATGACGTACTACATAGGATAGTGAACAAAGGAACATATAGAGACAAAGGAAGACAAAGGAATAAGAAGTCATAGCTAACATGCGGATGCAGAGTGAATGAGTAAGCTATGGAGGGAACTCAGAGGAACAGAGGAGATATGAGGATCAGATAATAGATAAGACGGAATAGAAAGGTCCAGGAAATAAGAGAAAACCAAATAGCTAAGGTCACTGGAGGAACAGCGACCAAGATGCCCAAGCAACTGAGAGGAGAGAAGTCCGAGGGGATAAGGACATGGGAGAGCAGAGAGGTGATATCAGACCAACAGAGTGCTGTGGCTGAATGATGGTGCAGGAGCCAAAGATCCTATTGCTATGGGGAAAGCTTAACGGATAGTGGAGGTTGTCTGGAAGATTTTTGGATGGGTTCTTAACAATGGTGCTATGCACAGTGGTGAGATGATCTAACACTCACTGGATTGTATAGGAGAGTAGAGTTAGAGAGTAAAGATGTATAGCAATAGAGTGGTTGTTATGGTTCACCTAGAGGGCACCACGAGAATGGCCGCTAGGCTAGTCAACACTGAAGGATTACTTCAATAATCACCTTTGGCTGACAACACTAGTTGTTGTTGTGAATATGTCCTAGCAGCAATAGGGTCCTATAGAATAGGACTATGGGGAAGCACCCATAATAGTGCTTATACACAGTGGTGAGGTAATTTTAACACTCACTGGATTGTATAAGACAAGTAGAGTTTAGAGAGTAGAGTAAATAGCAATTGAGTGGTAGAAAAGATGTGTTGAACTATTGAATAGAGATGAATACATAGGGTTTATATACATATTCTAAAAGACTATTCATAGAAGTATTTACAGGATCATATAGTGGAGGAGTTCTATATATAGCATAGGGTCATCCAGTGGATTGCTCTGGACAGGTGGGTCCATGGAGAATGGAGTGGATACATGAATACTCCACCATGGATCAAGTGCAGGTCTCAGATGATCTATCTCTAGATTCATCTGGTAGAACCTTATCTAGTGCAGATATAGGCTACACAGATATAGCTCATATATGACAAGTGGAGATATTAAACTCAACAGTTGTCCTGGAGTACTGAACAGAGACTGATATTTTTTGCTGTTGACAAACAGAAGAACACTAAGTTCACTCAAGGGAATACAACAACAGAGTTATATTTAAGAGAGAGAGAGAGAGGACAAGAGTAGAGAAGTAGATAAAGAAAAGGTTGAAGCTAAAGCTTCAACTGTGATGGTCTCAACGATGAACCCCTTACACTGGCTGTACAAGTGGCACCTCAAACTACTCAACATTCCAGACTATGAAAAAGTACCAGGCCAATCTACCTCTTCGTACGGAACCCCTCCGCCTCCTTGGTACGAGTCCCAGTACCTCAACCACTACCTTTGCCAAGTATGGAATAATTCACCATTCATTCATATCTATCAGCACAGACTCTATGAGACTACAATTGCTCGGCCCACACTCACTGGATCTGATAACTACAGATGGAGGCAGATCATTGGAGATACATCCTTCACTCACCTGTACCTGATGGGCCAACCCTATGATCTCTGCCAGACCAACTCCTCTGTTGATCTTACTATCAGCCATTTCTCCACCTTGTCATTGCCTTTGGATCAAGAGAACTCCGACAGTACAGATTCTGTAGATCTGTTATCTTCCATTTCATAATGAGCTTTCATTCCCAGAATACCATCTCATTCCAACGTCCCTTCCAATGTCCCTTCCAATCCCATTAGCAGTGTCTCATCTTAATTAGCAATGGAAGAAATAGTAAAGTCAGAAGTATCTCAAAATGTATAAATAGTGGACTATTCTGTAGTTGAAGCTTTAGCTTCAACCTTTTGTTTGTCTCCCTCTTAACTCTTGTCCTCTCTCTCTCTCTCAAATATAACTTGTTGTTGTATTCCCTCAAGTAAACTTAGCGTTCTTCTGTTTGTCAACAGCAGAAGATATTAGTCTCTGTTCAGTACTCCAGGACAACTAGTGTTGTTAGCCAAAGGTAATTGTTGAAGTGATCCTTCAGTGTTGATTAGCTTAGTGGCCATCCTCGTGGTGCTCTCTAGGTGAACCATAACATCAACTACAGGATAGTCTGTTATTTATACATTTTGAGATACTTCTGACTTTACTATATTGTCCATTGCTAATTAGGATAAGACACTGCTAACGGGATTGGAAGGGATGTTGGAATGAGATGGTGTTCTGGGAATGGAAGCCTGTTGTGAAATGGAAGACAACAGATCTATAGAATCCATACTATTGGAGTTCTCTTGATCTGAAGGCAATGACAAGGTGGAAAAGTGGCTGATACCAAGATCAACAGGGGAGTTAGTCTGGCAGAGGTTGTAAGGTTGGCCCATCAGGTATAGGTGGGTGAAGAATGTATCTCTGATAATCTGCCTCCATCCATAGTTGTTGGATCTGGTGAGTGCAGGCTGAGCAATAGTCATCTTGTAGAGTCTGTGCTGATAGATATGGATAAATGGTAAGTTATCCCACACTTGGTGAAGGTGGTGGTTGAGGTACTGGGACTCATACCAAGGGGGCGGGGGTATCCTGTGTGAAGAGGTGGATCGGCCCAGTACTTCTTCATAGTCTGGAATGTCAAGTAATTCAAGATGCCACTTGTAGAGCTAATGTAAGGGGTTTGTCATCAAGACTATAACAGTGGTAGAAGATATGTATTAAACTATGGAATAGAGGTGAATACATAGGGTTTATATACATATTCTAAAAAACTATTCATAGAAGTATCTATAGGATTATATAGTGGAAGGGTTCTACATATAGCATAGGATTGTCCAGTGGATTGCTCTGGACAGGTGGCTCCATGGAGAATGGAGCAAATACATGAGTACTCCACCATGGATCAATTGTGGGTCTCAGATGATCTATCTCTAGATTTATCTGGTAGAACCTTATCTAGCGTAGATATAGGCTACACAGATATAGCTCATATGTGATGAGTAGAGATATCAACTCAACACTCCTCCTCACTCAAGACATTAGCTATAGATTGCTAGTCAAGTGGTTAAGCACAATTCCAAGATAAGGTCTGAATTGTTCAAATAGAACTTTGTCAAGATTCTTTGTGAGGATGTCAGCTAGATTGTTCTTGCCATTGATAAAGGACAGCTGAACAAGTTTTTTTTCCAGGACTTCTCTAATATAATGGTAGCGGATATCTATGTGTTTGGAGTGCTTTTCTTGTATTGGGTTTTGACTCCAAAAGATAGATCCTTGGTTATTACCATATAGTTGTTGAGTTGATATCTTCACTTGTCACATATGAGCTATATCTGTGTAGTCTATATCTGCACTAGATAAAGTTCTACCAGATGAATCTAGAAATAGATTATCTGGGACCCACACTTGATCCATGGTGGAGTACTCATGTATTTGCTCCATTCTCCATGGAGCCACCTGTCCAGAGCAATACACTGGACAATCCTATGCTATATGTAGAACCTTTCCACTCTATGATCTAGTAGATACTTCTATAAATAGTCTTTTAGAATATGTATATAAACCCTATGTATTCATCACTATTTCATAGTTCAATACATCTTTTCTACCACTCAATTGCTATACACTCTACACTCTCAAACTCTACTACCTATACATTCCAGTGAGTGTTAGATCACCTCACCACTGTGCATAGCACCATTATAGGTGCTTTCCCATAGTCCTATTCTATAGAACCCTGTTGCTGCTAGAACATACTTTACAACAGGTTATGGGCCCCAATTGCCACCTCAGTTTATGTGCACATATGTTGCTGCAACTGTTGGAGGTTTGATCTATGCTTAGAGCTCTGCTCTGTGATGCTATTTTCCTTTACCTACCTAGGGGAAACCCTTGCTGTTTAGTGCACTAGTTTGTAGCTTTACTGATGCATTTGTTGATAGAATGGCCATCCCAGTTAACACTGTCAGTCCCACCAGCATCCCTCATTTTACTGGACCTGAGAACTACCCTTACTGGGCTATCAGAGTCCAATCCCACTTGTCCCTCAATGTTGCCAGTGACACTAATGCTACTGCATGGGACTTTACAGGAGAAACTGCTCTGCCTACTCCTACTGATGCTAATGAGCTGAATAGACACAATATCTTGAGATCTCAGGTTATGGCTATTCTGAACAACTCCTTGCCAGATTTTATGCTCCTTCACGGATACACCAATCCTAGGAACTTGTGAACCCATTTTTGTACTGTTTATGGTACTTCTGGACCTGCCGCTGTCTACGCCACATTCTTATCTGCAATTACCTGGCAACTTCCTTCCAACTCAGACCCTACTCCCAAGATTGCTCAGTTAGAGACTCTATTCACTACTCTTGATGGCAATCAAGCTACAGTCCCTGATGTGCTCAAAGCCATGATTCTCCTGAAGGCTATGCCTGATGGATGGAAGTCAGTTGCTCAATCAGTCCTGGCAAACAGGACAGCCATTGCAGACCTGACATGGGCTCATGTCCATGATGCCATACAGGCTGCATAGTCTCAAAACTCTGGAGGCACTACTAATTGTACACAAAGGGCTAACTACCAGTACAACAATAACTGGAAGAATTGCCAAGGGGGTAACCAGCCTAATCGGCAACCCCAACAACAATAGTAGCGCCAGAAGAACCAGAGAAATTTTAATTGCAAACATGGTGGCAAAGGTGGTAAATTCAAAGGCCACCAGAATCCACAAGAATCCAGGGCAAACATTGCCTACAACACATCCTCAGCAATCAGCTTCACTTCCCTTGCTAATCATGACATCACTCCCCCTCCTGCTCCTTCTCCTGCTCCCCAGGTTTCCCCTCCTTTGTCCTCTGCTCCTCTCCTTGATTGTATCAGTCCCAGGGCTCCCATTAAACATTCCAAGAGCCCTGGAGCACTTGCTAGAGAGAGAGCACTCAAATACTACAAGAAAAGGATGGAACAGAAGTATGGTGCTTGTCCTGGGAGCATTCAATTCTTCAGCAATGAGCCTAACCTCCCACCTATGGTTGAAAAACCCTTGGCTCAATCATCTATAGAGAAGGAATAGAAGATGGACTTAGATGTCTTCTCTACCCCAATCATCAAGCTCCCTGGTACACAGGTTAGAGATGACAATGAAATATCTTTGGGAGAAGAAGATGATGACATGGGTCTCATCAAACCCATTGGGTATGTGCTGAATCAAGTTCACACATCATATTCTAACCAGGAATTACAGAATTGCAGACCTTTGAGCATTACTTCTAGTAGTATTCCTGTAGCTTACAATGCTGTATCTGGTCCTAGTCCTACAAAGGACTTATCTACAATAACTTTATCTCTTGGACCTCAATGTGTGAACTTACACAAATATGAGAAAGCTTTATGTGCTCACTGTAAAGGAAAAGGCTCTCAATATGAGAACACCACTTGGATACTTGACTCAGGTGCCTCATCACATTTTACTCCATTTAGAAATGATTTTGTTGATCTCCAATTTGGAAAATTTGGCATAATTCAAACAGCCAATAAGAACACCCCTTTATATATCTCAGAGTGAGGCACAGTTCTAATTGAACATGAGATCCAAGATCATCGCTCTGGTACCATCAAGACAGCCACTTCTAAATTGTGGCCTGTATATCTTGTAAATAGCATGCACAATTGCTTGCTCTCAGCTGGACAATTACACCAGTCTGGGCTATATAGTCAAGCTGATCAATACAGCACAGTATTTTGTGATAAGGCTGGAAATGCAGTACTGAGCGCTCGTGCTCGCTCAATGTTCCAATTATCTATTCAGGTAGTTAGTACTTGCATTATTAAGCACACTAAGCTTAACCCTGTTAGCCTACAAGCCAGGGAACCCAGCTATGAAATCTGGCATCAACAATTTGGACACCCTTCTGATAAAGTGCTCAGTTGCTTACCACAGCAGACTCAAAATGCACCAAAAATAACTACTCCTCTTCACAAACACATATGTTCTGCCTATGTGAAGGGGAAGATGAGTCAGAAACCATTCAAGGAAAATCTAACTCGTGCTCAAGATATCCTTGAAATTGTCTATTTAGATCTATTTGAACTCCCTGTCTTATCTTATGGGAAGTACAAATGGGTCATGACACTTTTGGACAATTACTCCTCTCATGCTTATATTGCTCTACTGAGAAAGAAGTCAGAAGCTGCTCCCACAATAGTTGAGCTAATAATGCTTCTGATGAATCAAACACCTAAGAGCATTAAAAAGCTACACACTGATTGAGGAGGAGAGTTTATCTCTCAAGGACTACAGAGCTTCTTACAAAAAAAGGGGATAGTGCATGAAATAAGTGCATCTTACATCCATCAACAGAATGGATGTGCTAAGAGACTGAACAAAACATTGCATGAAAAGGCCCAAGCTATGTGCCTTCAAGCTTGTCTTTCTGACAGCTGGTGGAACTTTGCAATTAATACAGCTGTTCATGTCTATAATCGTACTCCCCTTGGATAAATTGGATGGAAAACACCTGAAGAACTCTTCACTGGTGTCAAACCTTCAGTATCCCATATTTGTGTGTTTGGCTGCGGTGCATATGTCTATCTCCCAGATACCATACAAGTGAATAAGCTTTCACCTCATTCTGAATTAATGATATTCCTGGGATATGATAGCACCAAAAATTATATCTTTATATGTCACACATAGGGCAATGTGCTGTTCGTTTCTCCTACAGCCATATTTGATGAGGGATACTTCCCTCGATGTCCAGATTCCAAACCATCTAATCACAAAAAAGTAGAGTTGAATCCTCCAAAGGATTCATCAACACCTAAGCCATCTTATACCAAGACAACTAAGGATGCACCACCACCACCTATGCCTACATCTCTAGACTGGCATCCTGCATCTTCTCAACCAAGGAACATCCCTTTACCTCCTTCAATACCATCCACAAGAGTTCCATCATCTTCACCATTACCACCTGGAACACCTCTGAGACCTAAGACATCTCCACCTCCAGTGACTCCACAGCAGGAGCCTGAACAACCTGAAAGGCCTGATCAGCCTGAGGCTGGTCCTTTGAGACCAAGGAGACCTAAAACTCCTGTTCCAGCACCAGAACCTAGATGTTCAACTCATCAGACTTGCCCGCCTACTAGGCCTGGCAATGTCTATGGTGAAAATAAATGTCCCTCTGAAATTATGAGAGACTATAATGAATTATTTCCTCTACAAGACGAACCTATACCTGATCCTCATGACAATGAAGGACAGGAGGAATTGGAGGAAAATGAAAAAGAAGAAGAATTTAAAGATGCTGATGAAGAAGAATATGAGGAAGAGAAGGAAAGTGATCCCCCCCTCTCTATTTGGACTGGTAGATTCAGATCAGCAATCTTTTTTCTCTCACCTTGTGAAGGAAGGAGGAGTAGCTTTTATCAATTTTCTCTTGGCACAAAGAATGTCTGAAAAAGACACACCTGTCACCTTTAAAGACATTGCAAAATTACCTGCTGAAGTCAGACAGAAGTGGCTTGACACTTGCCTTGAAGAACTTGAAGCACTCTTTAAACAAGGAGTTTATGAATTGGTGGGTCTTCCAAAGGGAAGAAAAGCAATTAAGAATTGCTGGGTGTTTGTAGAGAAGGCTGATGGTTGACTATGATCTTGTCTTGTTGCTAAAGGTTTCTCTCAAGTTAAAGGAATCAACTTTGATGAGTTATTTTCTCCAGTAGTCAGATATGAAACAGCTTGACTATTACTTGGT